>JANHGL010006578.1:22625-88805 GCA_024611195.1 Ceyx melanurus
GTCTTTGTTTGTTTGTGTTGGTTGAGTTGTGTTTGTGTTGTGTGTTGTTGTTGGTTTTTTTGGGGTTGGGGGTGTGTTGTGTAGTTGGTGTGTCCGGGGGGGGGGAAGGGAGTGTGGGGGGGGGGTTGGTGAGCGTGCTGGTGACCAGGGGAGGGTGGGAGGGGAGTAGGATGCTGAGGCCAAAGGCTGATGACCAGCTACAGAAGGTTAAGCAAAGAGCAGAAAAAAAGAAATGTTTAGTTTGAAAGAGGTTTTAAAGTTCAATCTGACAAGGGAAAGTTCGACCATCTCTACCCCATGGAAGTGCCAGATGCCTTCAGCTCTTGCCAAGAGAAAAGTAACTACTCATGCCACTTAAAAAAAAAACCCTGCAAATTTTTCAAGAGTTCAAAAGTGTGATGATCAAAGAATTTTTTAAGTCTCACTTTGGTATTCTGTGGCTCAGCAAAATGTTTCCTTCTGCCTGAAGATCCATCAGCCCTCATTTCCCAAACAAAGAGGCACAAGTTGGAGAAACCACCCCATTTCAACTGCACTTTTAAAGACATCCCCCTGTTGACTATACTCACCTTTTAACCTACACACCTGGAAAGCTGACAATTAACAGCATCTCCCTCTGTACAGCTGTGCTGGGAGCAGGACTGAGCAACACCATTACAGCCCTAGGATGCAGCTGCTCTACAAATTCAACAGCCTCCTGTGCACAAAACCCAGGAGCTGGATGGCTCAGTCAGCACTAAAGCCATCCTATTACTGGCCCCCAGTAAGATCCCAGGTCAATGGGAAAGGGAGAATTACCTGCTCCCCAGAACTGCTTTCTACCTGCCTGCAGCCCAGGCCAGCCCTGCAATGCAAGCCCATGAGTAACCCAGGGGTTAGGTATTTGAACCTGCTGCAAGAGCTAAAACACCCTCAGTGAAAAAGGACAGATTCTCCATACATTAGAATAAGAGAATCATTCAGGTTGGAAAAGACCATTGGGATCATCAAGTCCAACAATTAACCCTACTCTACAAAGTAGGGTTAATGTCCCTCAAAAACACATCCAAATGACCCTTAAACACATCCTTGTTCCTCCAAGTGTCTGTTGGCTTAGTTTCCCAAGGTAACTCACATACTTGCAGGTCCCACTGTTTTTGGGGTGAACCGGGGATCCTCCACACCCAGCAGAGGCCACAGGCACACACCCACACAGGGGCATTCATCCACCTGATGCTCGGAGGTGGTTTAAATCAGTGAAAACCAGAGCAAGCACCTCCTGTGCTTTGCACATCCCACGTAGCTTCTGTGAAGACGATGAACCCTCAGCAGTGTGACAGACCACGCTGGAGCACGACTGCAGCTCGAGTCACTGCAGGCCAGACACCCAAAACTGAGCATGGGAATGCTCCTTCATGACAGTGGCCCTGCCACAGCAGATTAATTCCAGAATTGACATTGCAGAGCTGAAGGGATCTGTTAGCTGCCCAAGCCATACCCTCTGGGGTAGCAGGGTAAACAAAGTACAGCCTATAAATGTCAATTTATTGCTGGTTCAGCTCAAAGCAACAGCCCAGCACTCCCATCTGAACAGAACTATACTTAAGGAAGCACCCACAATGACCAGTGTGTTGATACACATCATGAGCTACCCTGTTTGCTCTACTGAAGGGACTGTTTTTCTCCCACAGCGGGCATCAGCCACTCAGAACCATCAAAGCTTTAAGCCTGGCAGGTGAGAATGCGAGATATTGATGCCTCAGTTTTAGTCTCTTCCACACTCACAGTCCAGGACACAATGAGTTGGAGTTCATAGCTACAGGGAAGGAGGTTACAGAAACAACTCAAGACATCCCAGGATAAGGGAAGGAATCTTCTGCTTCAGGATGCTGCTGCTTTCTCCAACATTCTTGTACAGAGCAAGATGGCATCTAGAAATCCCATGCTCTAGGCTCACCTTTTCCAGCTCCCTTCTATCCTGGTACTCATAAAAAATAAAAATTTCCAGCAGCTGCCCTTCACTTGAATCCATTTGTTTGTGTATGCAAACCCCTCCAAGTTTCCCCAAGTTCTTCTGATTCAGAGCAGCCACTGTTCCCTTCCAAAGGGATCTGACTGTCAACACCACTTCAGATCTTTAAAAGCCAACCTCTGCAGAAATAGGTTTGTTTCCACCCCCACCCACCACCCCCTTGAGTACCTGAGCATCCTGGACCCTCAGACTAGTGGGCAAAAGTGAAAGGAAGCCATTACCAACTGAAACATCCAGTTTTCTGCTGGATTTCCCACTAAATAGAATTCCCTTTATAGGAATGAAATGCTTTAAGCAGTCCAGTGAGGAAGTAAAACTGTGTGGAAGTGTGAGGGAGCCCAGTAATTAGCAGCAATGGGCTTCAGTCCAGGAAAGTCCACACCTCACACTGGATCCATGGAGCATGGGCTCACAAATGAGTAGTAGAAATGAACATTATGCATAAACTCCCAGGGCAGATGGCTTTGCTTGCCCTCAACAGAAGAGCAGTTTTTCAGTGAAGCAGCAGCTTATTCCATTACCCAACTATGTTCAGCGAGTTTCATATTTATAGCCAGATTTGTCAAATCCCAGAAAAAAAAAAAAAGTGCAAGATGGAAAACCACAAAGCAGACTGTTAAGCAAGCCTCATTCTCACTTGAAGGCCAGATTCAAAGCAGGCTCATCACTAGAGGCACGCTGCTTGCCCCTTGCTCAGAAGGGTTTGGTTTGTTCTGCTTTGGTTTTTAAATAAGTACTCTTCCAGCCATTAGCATAACTGACCATTTTGCATAACCCTTCCTGTTCACCTCTGGTGAACACACAAAGAAGAGACTTGGTTTACAGGGAAAATCAGAAGAGAACAGACCAGACTTCCAGAGGCTCCTCTGCTGTTTGGCAGCCCAGCAGAGAACACACACATACACACACCTTGACCTGTAGAAAGCCTTATGCAGTCAGTCTTACAACTCACACAAAATTTATAAGAATGCATATTCATCCCCGGACAGAAGAGGAGAGATATTTCAGTGTTCTCTATTAATTTATCATTTAATATAAATGCTGACAGAAAAGCAGATAAGACCTTGTAGACACTTCCATCTATTTACAAACCAAATAGTGAATCACCACCTTTCCACTTTTTTTGTGGTTGTTGTTGAATCTGCAACTCAAAAGGACCCTTAGACACTGTGTGGAAGCAGGGGTGTGGTTGAGTCTGCTTTAAGAGGGAGAAAAGCAAGGTGAAGAGGGAAGAAGAAACAGCATTTCAACATATGGCTTTTTCTAGATAGCCACCATGCACACACAATAGGCCTCCACTTCCTTGTTCTTCAATAAAGAAGTTACACTGTTGGCTCTATAGTTCTAAAATAGGAAATAAAAGGAGACAAATACTGACTTTCAGATCTCTGGATCCTCTTGCCTTTTGCCTCCTTCAATCCCCTCTGTTCCACATCAGCATAGTATCTAGGAGTAGAGACACAGGGAGCTGTATAAAGGAAACTCTTTCTTCTACTCCTTTTGTCATCTGAGTTTTTCCAGATGGTGGTGAAGGATCTAACTTTTCAGGGAAAGGGGTGTCAGTGCCTTCTGTGCCTCTGAATGGTTCCTGCCCCATGACTAGGCCTGTATGGACAAGACTTAAAAATTCCCCTGAACTTGAAAAGAATTCAGCTTACAGAATTCTTCTCAGATGTTCTACTTCAGCTCTACACCTATTAAAAATGTTTTGATAATTACAAACAATAAATATTCACAATATCAACCCAGTCAGCCATTCCCCATAAAGGTGGGGGTTTTTTGTTGGTTTTTTTCTTCTTCTTCTTGATGGGGAAGTAAACAGTAAGGAAGAAAACAGGAGGAGGAAAAAAGCAAGAGAAGAACCAGTTCAAACAGAAAGAAGGAATTAATGACATTTTGTTTAGCTTTCATTTATGAGAACAACAAACAGGAAAATTCACTTATCAAGGATCCTAAATAAATTCAAGAAGAGGTTCATAACCTGACTCACAAATCTCATGGTCTCCTTTATTACCTAGACTATCCTTTTTTTTTTATTATATTTTTTTTTTGTTAAATATACCTCTGCAGGGCACAATCACATACAATCAATACGATTGGAAAATTACATGAGCTCTATCTCAAGCATATATGCACCAATGTTAAAGTTATTTAAAAAAAACCAAACCTGAACAAACCAAAAAATAAACTCCACCCAAAAAGGTGATAATGACTGCAGAATGTCTCGGGGAGACTTGTATGGAGCTAACAAGAGCAAAGAAAACTAGGCTTACAAAAAACAGGAAAAATTAAAGTTACCTATAGAGAAATCCCACAACTGGAAGTGGATGATTTCAAAGAGGGGGTGGGAGCTGCCCACCGACTCTTCCTCCCTCCTCCCACATATGCTTTGCTCACCTCTTACTCCCCATAGCAACAAATTCTATGGGGAAAGAGCTCAATGCTCTGCTACCAGTTATGGAAAATAGAGAAAAGCACTCAAGCTCCAGCACAATTGCTAAGCTGACTTCAAGAAAAGCTCCTCTCTGCACAGAGGCTGCTTACACAGCAAGCAGAGGCCAAAGGGGTAATGAGAACTTGTTAAAATTAGGGAAAAAAAAAAAAAAGTCATTTGATGTGCTAGATTTGCCCACATTAGAGCAGCTTCATATGAGAGGCTGCAGATTAAAGGTACCAATTGTGAACTGTGCAGCAGCTGAGACATGAACAGGATTTCTTCTCTTTTGTTTCAGGTTGCTTTATACAACAGAATGTTGCTACCAAGTTTCTTTTCAAAATCAAATAAAGAAGTCAATGCACACATCCAGTTGTGGGATCCAACCAATACACACTCTGGTTTGGATGCCAAAGACTTGTGAGTACTGTCTGCCACAGAACTATTAACGAATCTTTTTAACATTGCAGATAATTTCTTAAACATCTTACACATCAAATTCTCCACAGTATTTTTTTTGTATTTATGGTTTTTGTTGGTTTTTTTGTTGCTTACAGATGTGTTTTTGCCCCCATATACATTCCATCATCTTGAATGCTTTTTATTTCCAAAGACACCACACCACCTGCTTGCTTTAATCTTTTCCATGACTATTTTTTAAACTGAAGTTGATAACTGTGTACCTACAACTTTCAGCTCTTAAGAGCTGGTTGTTTCCTGAAGTATAAAACCATCCACACACCCTCCCTGCTTGGTAGAGCTGGGCACCTAAACTTTCCCAAGTGCTGAATACCTGGCAATTTGCACTAAAATTACAGGTAAACTCGTTGGATTGCAAAGATTCCCTTGGAAGGATCAGTTAATTATTTAGTTACTAATCTATGGGCATCCAATTTTCTTTATAATGGTCACATATTTTAAGCTTCATACAACCAGGATGTCCTGATGCAGACAAATCCATATTCCCACACACTTTTTATGAGATTTCAGAAAAAAGCTGCACTCTCTTTCCCTACCAAAGTGTTTAAAGAATATCCACAACATATTACACTCACCATTGGGAAATAAAGTGATAAAGAAAAACCAATCGTAAGTTTGTTCTCCTTTCCCTGCTAATCAAGGCTCTACCTGCATCACAAGAAATGCCTCGAAGACTGTGACAACACTAAGCAGTTACATTCTTCTTCCTACACAAGAATAAAGACCACGTTAACTGTACAATGACACCATGCTGGGATAACAACCCCCCCAATGCCTTATTTATATTGTATAGCCAGAACTAACTTACTCTAGGCTCTTTCACCCCCCTGAGGCTTCACAGAAAATAATGCAGCTGGTGACAGTACAGAAAAAGGAATCCCCAATGAAATTTCTGACAATTCAGATTGTATTTGACATGAGAACTTGTGCTACATAATCTGTGTGGTGGTGCACTGCAAGGAACCAACACTCAACTGCCAGCACCAAGGCTACACCCAGAGCTGGCTCAGGAGAGCTCTTTCTCTTCCCCCATAAATTCAAAGCTTACATTTTCCCTAACAAGGCAGATGTTTTTCCAGTTGTCGTCTAAATTACCACTTCAGACAATTCGAGAACTTTACTTTTTTTACCCTCCATTCAGGGGAATTGATTTATTGTGATGCAAAAAAATGAACTTGCTGACACTGCCTTGTTTTTTGGGGTTGTTTTCAAATAGTGCTACCAGTGTTAGAGACAGAAATCACAAGAGTGTGTTTTGGAAAATGAACCATGACAAAATGTGAATGTGAAGGTTAAAATCATGCCCCAGTCTTGCTCTCAGTTCCTTCTATTTGGCTGCAAAAACTTCATACTGAGACAAGCACAAGTCTTGTACATTGCTAATATGGGTCATGGTGCCCCACTCACTTAATTTTAGAACAGAGATCAGATGGTGCTCCTGCTCTTCAGTCTCCTCATCATTCATGTTGAATTTTCTGGACCCCAAAAGTGGGTCTGAAATAGCTGGTCAACCAAAGATATTTTATATTGGGGTTCTTCTGACTGTTCTGTAAGTCTGCTTCATCATAGTCCCAATTTATAAAGGGTAATGGAAAGGAAGGTTTATGCTACTCTGACTTACAGATTTCTCTCTGAACCTAAAGAACAGTCTGCAAGAATCAAGTTAGATCAAGGAAGGGAATTACAAACAGTTTTCTTGTATTATCAATGAAAAGCCTCACTCCTAATCCTTTCTAACAAAGAATTAGCCCCACCTTAGTCAATGCATGCTGTCAAGAGATGATATCATCATACAAGTTTGCTTCTTCCACATCTAATTTAATGTAATGCTACAGTTTGACAAGTCTTTTCAGTTCCAATGGGCTTAAAAGTCAGTCACATTTGCAACACAGCTTTATCTTGTACTGTAACTGAGGAAATTTTAAATCAGTATTCAATTTAAAGACAAAGACAAGGCTTCTTTGATTATAAAATGTCTGTGTTCCTTCTCCCTCTCTAAATGAGCCATTCCATTAGCTGAGAGTGCATGAGAGACTGAAAACATGTCAGAATACCCCAGATGCATCTTAGTACATTGCAAATTGTATGACTCAATGGAATGATTTTCCAAAATTCAAGGCATGGATAAGGCTTGACAATCATTAACTTCTGTAAATTGTTATTAGAATAATACAGTCAACTCACAAAACCCTACAAAGATTTGACAATCAAAATGGCTACACCAGGAAAACAAAACAAAAAGTGTAAAGCACAAGTCTTTGGCTCTCCTTGAAAGAAAAAACAGCAGTTTACCATGTTTATACAGATCCCCCGTTTGCCTACCAGTAGGGGCAACATCACATTTGTGCATCACTGAGTAATAACACCATTAGAAAAGGCAACTTCACAGAAGTTATTGGCTAAGCGAATTCATTTGAATGCTCTGTTTTGAGGCAGCAAGCTGTCACTGTTACACAATCAGGGAGGGTGAATGGGCAAGCCACAGGAGGAAGAGAACGAGGTAAGGAGAGAAAGGAGAGAGTAAGGCTCAGAAGAAAGGGGAGAACAAGTTTAAAAGGTGCTCTGATCTAAATAAGGGAGTCCTACTCTGAAATGGGATCAAATAAGATAGAATACAAAAGGGGCAGAAGAAAAAGTACAAGTTTCTCCTATTAAGAGAACTAGGTCATAGGAAAAGAAAAAGGGGTGTTGATAGGAGGAAGAGAAAATAGTGCTATAGAATAAACATTTCTACACTGACAAAATCACTCACATAGTAAAGCTTAACCTAACACTTGAAGCTTCCTGTTCTAGAGGGTTTGTCCTTGCTGGAGCTGAAACCCAGGTATCAGTGAGGGTTCGAAGTTGTCTACTGCTATAGAAACACTAACTTATCAAAAGATGCAGAAGTGCCCTGACATTGTTGTAATGCTGCTACTTCCTGCCCAAGCAGAAGGAACCAAACCACTTTCTAGCCGAGACCAACTTCACTGAGGTGGAAGCATTCCTATATAACTGGGACAACAGGATGCTCAAGAGGAGCAGGATGCAGGAACTCCAAAAATTGTCATGGTTTTATTTGCTGTAACCATCAACACGTCCATTATATGTAGAGCTATCTGTCCTCCCAGTTCTACTAGTATGCTTTTCCACAGAAAGGGAGAATTGTAGGTGTAGATTGCAGAAGAGATTTAAACACATGCACTGCGTTTTGCTGTTTATCAACTAAACCTCTGCAAAAAAGCAGAAAGATAAAAAAAGGAGGAGGGAAAAAAAAGCCAAAAATCAATACTGTGGGTAGATATTAAGCAAACCTTTTAAAAAGCTAAACTATAATACTGGGCCAACAGGGCATTCACCTGGACATACTGATCACAAGGACACTGCACAAAGTACAGCACAAAAAGCTGCATAAAAAAAGAAGGAAAAAAAACCCAAAGCCAAACCACAACAGTAAGGTGTCCCTTCTAATGTATGGGATTTTGAAGCATTTGTTGTGTGTAGGCCAGCAAACTAAATAGCTCTTATGAAAAGAATTCCTCCTGGGAGCAGAAATGACAGGGAGAGGGGAAGAAAACCAAGAACCTAACCTGGCAAGGAAAGCAGCTGGCACAAGTAATAAAAGGTAAGAAGTTTTGTCCCTCCAGATTTTCTTCCTAGCGTTGAAAATGAGTCTGTACATTCAAACATCATCATAACTGTCTTGGCAAAATCATTACTGCAGTCAAAGTACAGACATTCTGGGCTTGTCCTCCTGGAGTAGAAATTTGCACTCAACTAAAATGAGCTCCTCAAAGACACAGGGGGAAGAAGTGACCCCATTAAAACCAACCAGGTGGCTGACCTGAGGGTGGTGCTCTGCACTAGGGGTGGGAGAGAGGGGTGCGGAGCCCTGTCAGTCACTAGTGAGCAGGCTGCCGGGGGAAGGCCTTAATTCTCCTCAATCATCCTCATGCCCAGAGCAGAGATGGGAGGAACAGACCTGAAGGGCTGTAAGTGCCCCAGCCCAGTTCTGCTGGGCTCACGGGGAGAGGCTGTGATGCCAGGCCTCCAGCAGGAGCTACGGATGGGTGAGGGCAAGGCGCAGATGAAGCTGTTCTTTGCAAAGAGGATTCTTTGCCACAATATAAGAGGGGTTAGAAAAAAAAAAGAAAATAACCCAAACAGAAAGCAAGCTTCAAAACTACTCTTGGCAATTAAGAGGCCAAAGTTGAACTAAGAGTGAAATAAACCTGTGTGAAGACACATGGAGAGTGTGGGCGTGTGCGCTGAGAAATGCCTTTATTGTCATTCAGTTCTTCTACCTCCCAGACATTTGATCACAACAGCTGCGCTCATGCGAAAAAATTCTTAAAACATACCCAATATATATACAGATATAACTATGTATATATGTATATATATATATTTATATATAAATTTTTATTTAAATAAAAAAGAAAGCTCGAATCCCAAGCCAATATGTGTATCAAATCCTTGACCAGCCAGGTCTGTAGGGCATAATCAAATTCAATGTGAAATAGTATATAAACGCGGTGCCTTGACTGGGCAAATTAAATAATTGCTACTCAAAAGAGTCTTCTGTTTGGACTCTCCTACTGGTAGGCAATAGTGGGACTGTATCCCCTCCCACCCCCCATTTTGTTTTATTTAACAGTATGATGAATGCAAAGCTTAGCCCAAGGTTGCTATGACCTCAGCAGGAGTTAAGGTTAAGGAAAAAAAACAACCTAAAAACCAAGAAAATTTATTAACTCTTGCTTTACCCAACCAAAGCAATGCAGTAATTTATTACATAACCAGTGCTTTCCCATTTAGTAGTCTAACCCAGAAAGAAAAATTTGAGAACAGGCCAAGAAGGTGTAGAGGGAGCAGCACTTCAGAATCATTCTCCAGAGTTCTTCATATACAGGGTTTCACCCCAGTGCATGTGAAAAGACTCAAAAAATGTGCAGCAAGAATCAAATGTGTCTTTTCTTTGAAAGAAAACGTTCAGAAAGGCTTAGTTTCTCCAATGTAAGCTTACTAAGTATCTGCTTGGAAAAGTAGCGCATAAATAGAATTTGCCTCGTAGTGCTTCTGACAGGCTCTGTGCTGCACCATTAAGTGGTGATTTTGATGCCACTTTTCCCCTGTGAAAGGGGAAACCAGGAAGGATTCACTGCAGCAGTGGCAGAGAAGCTGCACGTTGATGCTCAGGTGTCAAATTGTAATAGGCACAGGCCTTAAAGAATAGCAACTTAAAAAAACAGAGGTAAAAATTCCCCTCTAGATTTTGAATATTGCCCTCAGGGCACACAAATCACAGGCCCTGGTCTCGAGTCAGCAGCCCTCACAACACCATTACAATCAAGCAACTGGTGGACCACTGAACAAAAGAAAAATCAGGATTTGGAAAAAATAATGGTTTTATTAATAAAATAATTTTGAAGAAAAAGGCAAGAGTTTCTGCAAAGGAGGGATACATGAAAGACCTGCTGCTAAAGGCCGAGAAGTTAGTAAATCCCTCTGCATCAACTTAGTTCTATGGCCTCTGAGTAAGCTTCTTTTAAAGGTATAGTGAGAATGGGGGAAAAAAAAGAGCCAAACTGGATGAACCCACTTGGTTCACCAGTTCACTGGCAATTAACATCCTTCCAGCAACTGCATGTCCTCATGTTCTCTCATTCCCTATTTCTAAGGATTCTGCCTTGGTCACAGCTGCACAACCTTCACCAATGGTTAGTTAACCCCCTCTGCCATGAACTCCAGCTAATCAGCTTCAGAAATATCTATGGTCTGCATACTGCTGACCATGTTAGTCCCAACAGAAAATAAAACACCAGCAGACTTCCAATGAAATAAAGTATGTTGGGACACTTCATTTGTTATCCTCTTTCACCATATGTGCTGTGCTGGTATGTACAGTGAGGGCCACACCCAGTTGCATTGCAAAGACTCTGTCACTTGTAGTTTAAACTTAAATAACTTAAGCAAGACACTTTACACAAGCCAGGGTTCAATTCCTAGCCACCACAGGGGGAACTGTTTTGTGAATGAAGTTTGCTGCACATCTTTTGACACTAATTCACAGCTACTCACCAACCTTCATTCCTTGTTTACTCTTAAACCACACAAGGAAGCGGCCAGGTTGTTTCGGTTGTTGAGAAATTAAGGTGATAAGGAATGATGCACTGGGTATGTAATAATACCAAAATAAAAGAAAAAACCTACTTCATTAAGATCATACAATTAATCAAACAGAGTATATATATATAATATCTTTTTTTTAAGCCCTGGGATCCAAGGCGTCCAAAGTTATTAAAATAAAGTTCATTCACAGAACAAAAACAAATTTAATTTGAATTGCTTGCAGATACTGCTAATTTTCTTTTTTTTTTTTTTAATTAAAAAATGCGTTAATGTGAACTATGTGCAGGATTTGTTTCTAGTCGTTGTGTTTGTGCACATTGCCTCTGGACCTGCTGCTCTGCTACTGCTGTTGCTCCTGGGTTTCTGATCACCCCTGGAAAAAACGTGACAGAAGCAACTGACACCCCAGCAAAGGAACTCTAGGGTGCGGTGGCTTCGCTTCATGGAGCAGACGTGGGGGGAACTCCCGCTCGCTGGGAGTCGTGGTTGTCTCCTCCTCCCTCGGGGTCCTCTGCCAGGCTGAGAGATGCTGTCTTGTTTGACAGGAGGCCAATGTTCTCTTGGGTCAAGGCTGATCCGTTCGGAACATCGCTGCCGAAAGAACGTTCAGAAGAAAGCAGGAGGGGGTGAAGAGAAGAGATTACTGAGATGTTTTTCATTTATTTTAAATAACGGGACTTCCATTATTCTATAATTCTATGATTTGTTGCTGCAGCATCTCGATGAACGTTTGTAAACGTAGGTAAATACATAAAGACCTGGCTTGTGTAACAAACAGGTTGTATCTGGGATGGTGGAGATACTTACCAGGGAAGGTCAGAACTGTGATAAGGCTACTTGAAAGCAAACAAGGCTACATATTTTTAGGGTTCTAGATTAGTTTGGTTTGTCAAAGTACTTCACTATATGCCACAGATGTACAGCACCAATTTGTACAAGGTGTACATTATAGATTTTTTTTTTTTAAATAAAAGACAAATAGAAATGTTTCACTACTTTGCAAGTTTCACAGCAGAACTTAAGCTCTGCTCTGGAGGCCTCAACCTAATGGTGGAGCACAGAGCTCAAGAATTGGTTATAAGAAAGTGCAGACTTCATAAGCAAATGAGAAGGATCATAAGCAATTGAGGGGGATACATTTTCTGAATTAAATACACTTTCTGAAGAAATATTCAGATTCTAAACTGCTCACATCAATTTACTGTTCAAAGTATTAGTCCGAACATATACGGATGCTTGTAACCATCTGAAAATCCTTGCTGTGCAGCTTGCCAGCATTCCCAGTCAACATCTTATCTCAGCTGGTTATCATGTGAATTGAAATAAAACCCAGCATCTACACAGGTAAGATGCCTTACACATAAAAGTGAACTTTGAAACAATGTTACATACCTTCCTAGACAACATCCACATCACAAACTTTAGCAGGATGGAATAACTTTCCTCTCACATTTGGAATATTTCTTTTCTTTCAAACTAAAACAGCAGATAAAGATTTCTTTTATGGAGGTTGTTTACCTCCTGTTCCTCCCTTCCAACCATCCAATATTGACTAGAGGGGACTTCTGGTTTTACAAACACTGCAATTCTTTTGTGGCTTTAATTGATATACAGTCTAATTCTACTCACCTACTTATCAGCTCAAATGGCTCTTAATTCATGATTGCACTATAAAAACTTCATTTGTATTATCTTCACCTAGTGGATGCTTCCATATTAGAGACAATGTGAGGCGAGTGCCGTAACTCATACACAGTAGAGTGACTGTGATTAAATCATTCTCCTGTTATACAATGAAAGATTGAAGACTTGTGTTACCTGAATGTCAGGGCAAGGTCCTCAGCTGGAACCTTGCTTTGTGGTTCTAATTGTCCATTTTCTGTCTGCTTAGTGGTGGCCAGTTTGTTTTTTATATCCAGTGAAGACTGGCTCTCCTTCAAAAAAACAGAACAAACAACAAACAAAAACAGAAGAAAAATTAATTTAACTTTGTGCTGAAAGAGTCTGAGACTTCATCCTTTAGGACCAATGCTGAAGGCTGCACACTGGAGTCATACAGTGTAACCCACAGAAGCCAGGAGACAAGAACAGACTCGGTAAGATACACTCATCCTCTTGGGACACAGCATTTCCCAAAAGGAAGGGATGACTCTTGTAACAACAAGCAAAGACCACAGACTGTAACAGCACATGGACCTCTGACTGTACCTGCAGATCATGTTTTTGATGTTAAAGCAGTTTATACAACTTGTGTCACAGTGACCTTGGAAACAATTCATAGTTTTCAACTAATTTAGTGCCACACTTATTTTCAAATGGTGACCAAAAAAAACCCAGCAGAGTATTTTGAGGTGGCTAAAAAACAAATTCTTCATGAAGAAGTATCCAGAATATTTTGAAGAATGAGGAGGTGAAGAATGATATGGATGACCCCAGCTGGGGTCATCCACCAGAGAGCATTTTTTTTTGCCAGAATGAAAGGGCTGCAGCCAACTACACAGCTCTCCACTTCTCTGCCTCCCACCCCCAGGGCACTCACCATGCTCAGCTCACGGGTTCTCTTCCCAATTTCCCTTTCCACCTGGTGTAGCTCCAAGCTCAGCTGTTCACTTGAGATCATCCCAGGCCACTTGGGAGGTGGGGGTGGGGGCTGTGGTTGGCCTGCCAGGGTAGTCGCCTCCCTCTGCAACAGCAGCCTGTTACTAACAGCCTAAATGCATAAAGCCAAGCACATACACAACTGAGCACACAACACACTAAGCACAGAAAGCTCTAGGCCATAACTCTGGAGTATTGCTTACGTGCAAAATCAAGGCTGCCTCTCTCCGTGCTTAACACGGTCCCAAATGAAATCACTTCCAATGAGAGTTTAAACATTTTTGATATACAGACCAGTCTTTTCATTTGAAATAAGCAGTGGTAAATACCTTTTTGATAATAAATTTGCATGACTTTTCCCCCATATGTTGTTCACTTCTCAGACGTGATTAAGCACTCAAATCCATTACTCTTTTTTGGGAGTTACTTGTTGAAGAAAAGATTAAACAGCAGATAAGCAAATCTGATGCTTTATTTTACAGTAGTAGAATTTATCAAATTCTACAGTAAAGCCAGAATTAAATACTAAGTAATTTAAAATATCTAGAAATGTGGGTATCAGTATATAGCTCTGACCCATATTAGGAAGCAGAGGAACAGAGAGGGGCAAGCAACTACAGTCATGCACTGTAACTTGCACAGATGCAAGTTACTAGCAGCGAAGTAAAAAGCAGCAGCCACATCAGTCACTCCAAAAAAAGCTGCTAATACTTGGGAATCTGTTCCATAAGTGTGTGCTCTGCATTTAAACACACTATCTACTACTCCACACAACTGAACATCTGGCTGCTCTTGAAGTGGAAATGCTCATTGACTTGAGAAGAAAGCAAAATTATCTAGTTCTTCATACTCTGACTGAACTAAGCAATTAATACAACCTCACAACAGGTAAATCAATAAAGCCTCTCAGATTTCAAGTATCTGTTTGCAGATTTGAGCACAAGAGATAAAATGAAAGCTGTTATTACTCAAAATAACAAATTTGTTCTGCCAAATTCAAATTATGGTGAAATCAAAGCTCAAAACTCAACCGGAGAGGATTCAACACTAACACAATGACAAGAATAAGGAGCAGGAGAGGCAGGCCACTTAAAGGTTTTGCAACTTTCCAATACTCTTCTATTATGGCAAAGGCAGACATGCAAGATTTAAAACATTTTCTCCTCTTGTTCCTCAACAAGAGTACAGGAACACAAGTAATGTTTCAAGTAGCTGAGAAACTCATACTGCTTGTAACTGCTGCTGCAACTTAAAACACTTAGGTCTTTGGACTAATCTGCAATAAACCCTCTCAATAACACGTGTCCTTAGGAAACCACTGCTTCAGCAGAAGCTGCTATCCACTACTTCCAGCAATTCCTTCTGGGAAAACATTAATATGAATATTTGCTGAGGTACCTAGAATAGTTTTCTGGTAAATATTTACCAATTTTTGCTAGGAGAAAACTAACTAAGGCTTTTCCAAAACAATTCTTTCACCATGCTTTAACATTTCTCCTTCTGTGTCTCACAGAACACAAAGATTTCAGCTCATGAAGTCTTTTATAAGTGTAGACTCCTTTCCTCATGTGCAAAGTGACTAAATTTCTTTGAAGGAAGGAGACAAAAAATATTGAGCTTTCATTAATAAAGTTAAATATCTTTATTTTCCTGACTCTTGTGGCTTGCACTATTTTGGAAGAAATGGGTACAACACAAAGCCAAACATGAAACAGGTGAATGTCATAGCCCTCTAAACATAAAATCAGACTATTTCCATGCCAGTAAAGCTGAGAGAACACATTTCTATATCACAAGTTTGCCTCTGTGTAGGCAGATGAGCATAGAGGGGGAGTGAGAGAGTGAATGAAAGCAGATGTGAATAAGCACAGTGTGCAGTGTTGATTTGCACATGAAGTGCAGGGAAATTTTTGCTGCTAACCAGTTTATACTGATTCCATGGTCCTGATGCCCAGCATCATGGAAATAAGTAACATTACTGATCATCATTACAGTCAGAGAAAGATCAACATGAAAAGCAGCTTTACTAACTTCATCTCTCTCCATACCACCCCTCATCACTCTTCCAAATGTTGGTACCAACCTCTAGTCCTCTCATTTGTGTCTGCTGGCTAATCTGGTGGTCCACCTGCTGCAGCTCCATGCGCAGCTGCTGCTCTCGGTCAGCTGAGGGCAGCTGCTTCCCATGTCCTGCCACATCAGACATGGACAGTCTCTCCCTTTGGGATCAGAAAAGCAAAGATAAGGAGATTTTAAAAAACAAAAAATCTTTACTCAGCTGGCACAGAGGACAAGAAGAGCAATCCTACCTGTCATTGAAACATCCCTGAGAAGGTATATTTTGATGAGGAGAATATGGAGAGCCTCCCCAGCCACCGTGAGTTCCATAAGGACTGTAGTCTGCCGGGGAATAGAAAGAAAACCATGTTGTATTACTACAAAATCTATCCTCAACAAATCCTTATCCTTATTCTGTGTGTTCAAACACACAGGACTGGACACATGTTGGAGAACAATCAGAAAGGGCAGCCCTCTAAGAAAGAAGTTTAATGTTTTTCCTGCTGAAAGGAACACAGTAATACTATCTGTGAATAGTGCCATGTGCATAATGCATGACTCTTCCTGCTCATCCAACAAGATTTGGGACAGCATTCCAGAGTCTGAGCTTGTGAAGGACATAAGAGACTAAGGGAGTTGGGGACAAAACCATATACTTCCAGGCGCTGTGACAACAAATATTTTTACTCAAGTTTGTAAAAGACTTAAAGAGTTCATTTATAGTTCTGAAACATCAAGCTTTCAGGGAAGCCAGACTTCTACCCTTCATAAAGTCTAGAAAGTTGCTGCTTTAATTAAGCAAGTGAGTTTTATTTTTAGCAATTAACTCCTGAAAAAAAAAAAAATCTCAAATAAAGCTGGGGGGAACATAATCAAGTCTTTTTTGAATACTGTTCAGTGCACCTCAAGAAAGAGGCCATCCTTTGGGGCAAGATATACAGCCACACTACACACATGATTTGAAAACAGAGTTGTAGAAAATATCCTATTCCCACTTTATTTGCTTTGCCTAGTGGTACACAGAACAATGGCTGCATTAAGCTTGCAGCAGCAACTGTCCATGAAATAGGAGTGAAGTACTGATGTGTTATGATGGGTTTGCAATATATATTTGTGAAAGCCTTAAGATTCTGTATTCTACTACAACAGATTTAAAAGAAGCCTCATGTCAGAGGCACCAGCATAACAAAATCCCAACAGCAGCAGCAAGTCACTAACACATCAGGGTGCACAAACCTGTCTGTGGAACAGGGAACAGTGGCAGCCTTATCTTCAGGCTTCTCAGGGTAGCCCTATCTAGAGTTATTTCCAGTGACACAATATACATCCATCTGTATTTCTAAGACAAGAAACAAGTTTCCAGGGGCTGTCTCCAACTTGTACTACACTGCAGCTCTAAAGAAATGGCAACAGCCAGCAGAATGTACCTGAAATGATGGATTTGGTGGTAGCTCCCTGAACCGCCATGGCCTGCATGGGCCCGGGGCTCTGGTACATCGCTTTGGAAGTCCGAGAGATGGCCCCAAAGCGCGACACCGTGGGCCTGTCTCCGAAGGGAATGAGGTCGTCATCCCCGGCCTCTGCCGCCCTTCGCTGCAGGTCTAGTCGCTGGTCACGCATGGCTTTGCTGTCCACGTTCTAGACAAGACATGGGAAAGGCTGTCAGAAACCAGGAAGGAATGGAACATGCTCCTTTCACAGCAAAAGCTTAGGTACCAGTAGAGCGGCTCTTGTATTCTCCATTCCCTTCATCCTTCAACTCATCTCCCTATTCTTCAGTTTGTAACTCCACTGTTAGGAGTTGATGTCTGTTTATAACAGTCCAAATTAGGATGACCATTACTACCATGGCTATGAAATATTTGCATGATTGTGAACAAACTCAAGAGAAGAAGAAAAACAGATTTAAGACAGAGAAAACAAATTTAAGCCAGAAGGGAAAAAGACTCAAGAATAAAGTCAAAGAATAGACCAGTAAGCATCTCTGAAGGATACAGAGTCTTCCAAAATTGAAAGAAATTTCTCTGTATCCTCTAAAAGCCCACAGATGACTCAAAACAGGAATGATTCAATACAGCACTTACTTAGAACATCTTTTCAGGCACATTTTTCATCAAGTAGCAGCAGTACTGCTTGGAACATCCCAGTTTCTAACTCTTCAGACTCAAAACACTTTAATGGTTAGCACATGAACACTCAGCTTTGCCAAGCAGTCACAAAAGTAAATATGTGCACAGAAAACAAGACTGACTTATTCTGCTAAATCAATCTGACTTGACTTCACTCATAACTGGCCTAACTTTACCTCAGGAAAAGTTTGTTAAAAATCTTGATTCTTCTAAGTTAAGTTATCTGGAGTAACTCAAAAATACAAGTCAACGGGTTGTTTGCATTAATAAAAATATGTAAAAAAACTTCCTCAATACAAAAGAAACAAAACAAAAATATACACATCCACCAATAATCACCACAGCCAGAAAAACACAAAATGGTAACAAGAGCCTCAACAAAAGGGAAAGTCCTTTGTTAAATGGGAAATCTCCCTGATTGCTGGCAAGAAATGCAATGCAGTAATAATTGCCTAAGTGAAGAGTTCTCTAAAGAAAGAGAGCTGTAGCACAGAGCTGCATATATAGCAAAAAAGAACAAGCCGAGTGGGGCTACTACACAGAGAGCACAGGCTAAATGCTACAAACTTCAGTACGGCCCAGAACTGTAGAACTCTGCAGGCTTTCAGCTAGGGACAGACAACTACAGTAGGAATAAGAGAGTAAAAATGGCAGTCATGACTGAGTTAGAAGCTAAACTCAAGAAATGAAGCATGTTGAAATTGGAAGAGACATCAAATGGCATTTACAAGGGAATTCTGAAAAGACATTTTGATCTTGAGTCTGCAGGATGCTAGTACCAATTTTAATTTGTTTCCACTTACTGAATAGGGAGGGAAGCTAAAGTTGCAATGCCATCTGCATAAAATCCAGCATTATGCACACTCAAATTATATTCTTATCCTTGAAAAAATGGAATCTCTTATGAACAATAAAAAGAATTCATTCACTTGGTATCTGCAGTGAAGGCCTCCTGAGACTTTGATTCCCATAAGGAGACAAAAACTGCAGAGCAGCAGAGATCCTACTTGCTAAACTAACTCTGGGGCAGAAGTTTTGATTAGCAAAGAAAAAGGCTGCTTCTCCAGAACTATATTACTTCTCTTAATTGAGTTTTAGATTGTTTACACAGTTTTCTAGCAGGAGGGATGAAAAACAAGAACAATTTGTTGGTTCCTGAATAGTGCCACCTGGAGAGCAATAAACTAACCCTGAGTAACCTCAGTGCTTCCCCAGGTCAAACATGAGACCATTATGACTCAAGGCACAAACACTCCAAAAGACAGAAAGCAAAAGGACATGTAAAACACCCAAAGCTGCAATGAAATGCCTTTTTTTTCCCCCCTAGGAGAAAACCTCTTTTTTTTTGTTGTTCAAAATTCACTCTGAGGTCTTACAGGAAAGCAATTCAGTGGACAGAAACCAGACACATTTAATTCCAATGAGTCAAGAGGTGCAGGGAAGTTTGCTTGCAGGCAAAGAGAACCTAGACAGGAAAAGCCTATGATGTAGAGAAGTGGCTGCAACAGGTGAACACCTGTCCATAGAACAATGGAAAAGCATTCCATCACTCTGGAAAGCAAATGGAAGAATCCCTCCCAACCTAAAGTGCCACCTTTTCTTCTGTGTTTCCCATATCCCCACTTACCGCCATCTCCACACTTCTTGCTGCCACAACATCTTTGGGTTTTGCATCTTTGGTTCCAATGTAGGAGCCGATGGTGTCACAGGACCAGGGAGAGTACTGGCTGTAGTCATTTCCTTTGTATTTCCCAGCTACCTTCAGCTCTTCATCCAAATACTGTACAAAAACAAAAATCTGGTTCTCTAAGTGAAGGGAAGAAGCAGATCCACAGCCACCACAATGTAGCTCAACAGTATTGAACTTGAGATATATCAGCAGGATTACCTTATCTGATGCATCACCACTTAGGATTGGGCCATGGAAAGCTTGAAATGCATGACATTCTGATCACCTGGCTACATGCCCAGTGCTCACTGTTCACTTGGCTAGTATTAAAACCCCCTTGGTTAAAAAAAACAAACAAACAAACCCCCTGAAACAACACCAACAACAAACCCCCTGAAACAACACAAGCCACCTCTGTCCAGCTGTTACTTAATTCTAAACATGTCCAGAGGAAATGAAGCAAAGACCAGTAACTGAAGACTGACTAGTTCAATTAACAAAGGCTCCAAACTAATTCTCTTGGCTGCACCAAAAGCAGAAAGCTTAGGATCAGCAGTAGATCAGTCAACAGCCAATTGAGGACTGGAGACCACACTAAGAGCTTCCCACTTGAGCCACAACATCTACCTCCCCCAACACTTGCCAACACTGCACTGTTGTAGTTTTCTTCTTGCCTTCACTCATCAGCACACAAAAACTCAAAAATATTTTCTGAAGATGTTAGGAAATGAAATCTTTGTCCAAATATTCTTACCTCCTCTGAATGAAAAGTGTGAGGCAAGGTTGGTGATGGTGCAAAAGGAGGCGGAGAAATCACCTTCCTCTCTTCCAGCTGGGCCATGATCTCTTTTCTTCGCCGGTGAAGTTCATCCAGACTGGGATGAGGCTGAAATGAAGACAGAAAAATGTATGCACCAAAACTAGTAGTTTCAAAACTGTATTTACCTAAACAAATTATCACAGCCATATACTACAAGAAACAAAAACAAAACACAACCAAACAAACAAAAACTACAGTGACAGTATCATTACAGTAACAAGTGATGATGATTACTTAAAAGTCTGCTAACTTTCATGATTAATATAGAACATACAGTTCCTACAATGGTCAGAGCATTAGTTCAAGACACTCCAAAGGCAGGAAATGTTGTTTGCCTGAAACTGA
This sequence comes from Ceyx melanurus, assembly GCA_024611195.1. Classification (NCBI taxonomy): domain Eukaryota; kingdom Metazoa; phylum Chordata; class Aves; order Coraciiformes; family Alcedinidae; genus Ceyx; species Ceyx melanurus. The sequence goes on from JANHGL010006578.1 coordinate 43,281, forward strand.
TTCAATCCTCAACTAACCCAGTGTTTCTACCTTCAAAACTACTAATTTTTAAATGTAGAAATAGCTCAACATGACTCCATGTCCCAACCTGGCAAAGTTTCCATGGAAACATGTTCCAGCATGGCAAGGCTCCATTTCAGTCATATAGAGGAAAATGGTAGAACTTTACAGATCATGCTCTAGTCTCAGATAGTTTGCATTTATTATTCATATTGCAATAAAATTAAACATTGCACAAAGGTGTCAAACTCAAAACCGACAAATCTATAAGCTGTGTTAGAATTGCTTTCTGGACTCAGAAATAAAACTTGGAGCCTTTAGTCTGAATGACAGGCACATAAATCCAACTGTTGTACAGGACTCAATTCCAGCTGGCAATTTACCAAAGCAGTTCTACTAGGAAGACCCTCCAGCTCACAATCCTAAGGTAGAAAAAAATCTGTAAGACCAGAATTTTTAGTTCCTTTATCAAGTAACATACTTTGGCATATTTCTTCCTTTAGGCAGTCACATGTGGGCAGTACAATGCACATGTGACCATTTGTACACACTGGATTTAACCCCCACTAGAAGGGGTGCCCCCCTCCAGCCTCACCTCCGCTGGAGAAGTCAGGGCCACATTAGACTTTCAAAATTAATTACAATGCTTTTCTACTTAGTGCTCCAAGTAGCAGCCTGCTCTGACATACCAACATCACTACAATCACAGAGTTGACCAGTGAGTCAACAAGTCTTCCAGTTTTTGATCAGCTTCGTCAGATGTACCTCTCTGTGAAGTTTAAACTTTTAACTCCTCACAAAACCCAGCACCTTACTGCAAAAATATCCAGCTTCAAGTAGTTGATATTTTCTCTCTCAAACCACTACAAAAAATGCAACATAAAAACCATACCCTGTGGCAGGAAGGTCTGATTTGACCGAGATGTGGAGCCACTGGGCAGTAACCCTCTGTTTGCTGGTATCTGTCTCTGGATTCAGGTACGTAGGAAGGAACAGCTGTCTGGGGGATCTCAATGGGCACAGGGCTCCTTCGGACAATCTCCTCTCGCTGGTAGGGCTGGACAGGGGGGTAGATGCGGCGGCTGTCGTAGTGTGGGGGGTACATGGGCTGCCCCATGGGGTACTGCTGCGGCTGCGTGTACTGCGGGCTCACCACCCGCTCCTGCAGGTAGGGCGGGTAATGCTCTAAATAAGGTGGAGCAGGTTCAGGAGCTGACGGAGGAGGGCGTACGAAACGGGACATGGACTGAGTGGGATAGTAAACTCCTGAAATAACACAAGAGTAAAAACCAAACACAAATAAGATACAGAAAGTTTGATTATCACAACTATCCACAGAAATTAATTGTTTTCAAATACTCCAGCCTACAACTATCGCGAAAATAAAGGTGTAAAATAATTCACATTTGTTTTTTTCCCTTCACTAACTAGTGCTTCTACTCAAGAATTAACAACAGAAAAACTTTGAAAAGGCAGAAGCTGATCCAAAGCTCAAGTGATACAGTTAAATCATCTAAATTAGAGACAAAGGTATGTTACAGTAGCTGAAGAGGTGGTGGGATTGAGCACCTCATAGGTAGCCCAGAAGTCCTGCTAACATTCCAAACAGAAATAATTCACTAGATTGTCTGTGCAGATTGATACAAACGCTTTTAGCTAGACAAGACCTAAAAAGTAAATGTGAGTTGTCCCAAAACAGAGCCACTGCACTTGTGTAAAAAAACTTGGATTAATTAGAATTTAAAGTCACCTAAAAATTTGTTCTACCTCTTATGTGCACCGTGTTAACGTGTGCATCAAATTTTATGCACAATTCAGACCTTCATTTGCACACAACCAAATTACACTTGTTTCTCTCAAATGCCTTGAAACTTCCTCAGAAATTGCCATGTCCCTTTCCCCACCTCTTTCCTTTCTAGGGCTGCTTCTTCTTTAGTCTTTCATTCCTTATTTTAATTTTCTATTAACTTTCTCCAGTCTTACATCACCTAAGAGTTAATTCTCTATTTTTATGCATAGCCATACATTTTTATTTTTAATCCCCTTCAATATTAACATTCCACTTTGTCTTTTCATAGAACTTTTCCTAACTTAATTCCCTTTTAATGATGGATTTTTGTGCCCAGCTCTCTTCTACTTTTTGTGTCTACCCATCACACACACATGCAGATGTTTCTGAAATGCCCATACACTTTTCATTAAGAACTAAGTACTTCTACTCCTCAAGCATAAACCCCTCTGCTGGTTAAGGTTTATTTCCATTTTCCTGGAGCCAAATTGATTTAAGGTTTACCAAATCCCTGATCTAGCCCAGCTGGGAAAAACTGCAGGGTTTGCTACACTGGATGGATAGAAACCTGTGTTTTCACTGGCATTAAATTCCTCAGTCAAGCACAAAAAGCCATCACCACACCAGTGCCTACAGTCCATGTGATATACAAGAAAACTCCAACTTAAGGGCTTGAACACCAGAGTGGGAAGGAAGTATGCAATCAGTATGAAGATGAAAGACAGAATTTGGTCTCAAACTTACCTTGTTGGTAGGGTGCTGGCTCAAATGGTGGGGCAGCTCCTCGAGGATCTTGATAAAACATATCTGCTTGCTGAGCATTATACAACTGAGACCCTCGTGGTACTATCTGCAACTGCTTGGTGACAGACACTGAAGGCAGATCTGTTGGTGCCCGCGCAGGCACCGTATGAGGGTTCACTGGTAAGGCAGAAATTGAGCTCTTGGGGACAGGTTCCAGCCTAAAAAGTAGAAAGATGGCACTGCTCATTAAGGCCTGGCAGAGCACACTGTACTTGAAAACACTGTTCTTTATCTTATGTTTCACCTTCTGAAAGACTACATCACCTTCTCCAATTAAAGTATAAATGGGAAGTAAAACACTTCAGTTTTAACTTCAGTTTTCTACTCTAATCACTTACAATAAAACTCAACAAAACAAAAACAACCCCCAAAACACTGTTCTGTTTTTCTAGCAAGTGGGTTTACTTTGTTTCTACTGCATATTTACACACATGAGACTTCAAACAACAGTTAAGAAGACCCGTACAAGTCAGGAGGGGATCCAGGGGCACTGCTACTCAGATGGTCCATCTTCCCTGGCTTCAGAGCTGTTTCGTAACTGGAGTCAGTCCCTCGAGAAATAAGTTGCGTCACTGTGCTGCCTGTTGACACAATTCCATTTGACAGAGCAGAAGTTTTCCTATTGGGCAAGTCCACTCCCCCTTCCTCCGAGAGGATAGTTGTTGAAGGCAGGCCCACCTCATTTAGCTGGCCTAGGGAGGCACTCAGGGGTCTTCGGGGAACCAGACGCTTGTTCATTTTACGGAATCTTCAGAAAAAGAAATCAAACATCAAAAATGGAAACAAAAAAAAGAAGTTCTATTCTCAAGATTTTTCTTAAACATAGATGTTACCAACAGCTTCAAGTTTGAACTCATGTTTCCTCGGGGCCTGTGAGATGTTTATTACAAGTATCAGACTATAGCATCACTGCTATTTGAGCTGTTAGTAACAGTTCTGATCAGAAGAAAAAGGAAGGATTTTTAACAACATGTACACCCAGAATTCACAGTTAAGCTTCACACAACAAATTTTAAAAGCTCACTTCCTGTACAGAAAAAGAAAAGCCAAACACCACACAAAATACTACCTACAGTAACAGAGCTTCAGAGCATAGATTCAGAATAAGAATCACAAAATATGCAAGTCTATGTAGTTCAGAGAAGAAAGTAGCAGTAGAAATTAAAGCAACAAAGGATGAACAGACTCCCTTTTGCACCATTTGTCCAACAATAAGCGAAACTGAGGCTTTATTGACACATGGCATTTTTTAAAGCACAGTTTGTTAAGTTTTATGTTACTTCATAAATTTGCAGCATACACCATTTGCCTTGTTTGATAAATTAAGAGTTTGCATACACTGCAACTCCAAAAATCTAACTGCTTCTGGTATGGCTGAACAAACACAAGCCTTTTAACTAACATTCCACAAAAGTCAGAGGACAGACTGTACTGGAGCAATGAAGAGAGCAAATTCCAGAGTTGAAGGTCCTCCACTAAACATCCTGACATTAGTTCAGATATCAGAAGGCAAGAGGGAGGGCATATTTGTAGGCCTGGTCGTTCCTGGTGTTTATGCTGCAGAGTAAGAGAGTAGTTCCTACCCTAGGAGGTTTCAAAGGGTTGAAGCCAACACTTTCACATCTAATCTAACACACACAGAGATGGTACTGCAACTAGGAAGGTACACACATTACTGTAGAAAATAAAAAAGGAGGCAAGTTTTACTCTCTTATTATTAATATTATCTTCAGATAATATTAATGCTGTGCACATGGGCAAATATAAACAGCCACACAACAGAGACAAAAAGGGATTTGTTGTGGTATTTTGTTGTTTTGTTTTTCAGATGTGACTGACTTCAGAGTGAGACAGTGTCATCTTGCTACTTAGATTTGAATGAAGTTCACTGACCATCTTCTAGCCACCTTCCCAGCTCTTTATCCACATCTCAGTTTTCTGTCTGGATTAATCTTTACCTACAAACTCTAAATCCAAGCTACATAGTGTTGAGAGCAGGAATCACTTGGAATGCACTGAACGGCAGTAAACAAACCAAGCTATCAGCACAGCAGAAGCACTTGAGCCTACAGTTTTCTAAAGATCTGCTGCTCACAAGTTGTTCAGGCATTTCAGTTCAGCCATGCAAGCCAGATAGACACATAGAGGTGAGTGGAAGGGCTAAACTGGCAGCTTTACTGAGGCATCCCACTCAATACCCAAACCACTTGCTAGCTGTAAAGCAGCAGCAGGATGTTGGGAAACCACTGCCGTGTTCTCCCTGCCAATTACTTCTGGACATCTACCTCCCATCAGATCTGAGAGGGGCAGAGTCTGATGGCTCCTGACTCCCTGAAGGCTTGCACACAACTTGCAAGATGAGGGCAGACCACCCATGCCTGTTCATCTAGAACACAATAGTACGCTCAAGAGACAGGTGCATGTGTACCTGGTACATCCAAGGTAACAGGAGTTTCTTTAGGACCCTCCATGAACAAGTATGTGGAAAGAAAAGATGCATAGTGCTACCCTCTGGATTTTTCTCAACAATTTTAGGGAACTTTGTTGTAGTGTCCACGTATGCAGAACACAAAAAGTAACCTAAAAATGTTGTAACACTTGCCTACGCACCCTGGGGCTTTCCTTGTCCCTTACCAAGAGGGGCAATCAGCTGCTGCTTGAACAAGTCTAGATTATAATTTGCTGTTTAAGGCCTTTCCACACACTTCCCCATAACCCTTCTGCAAACTTATAGTTCTACAGACACACAGGACCTACAAAGCAACAGCAACACCTACTATTCACACTGTACTAAACATTTCTAAAAGAAGGAACACTAATGCAGCATCTACTCAAAGGAATTAAGAAAAGATAAAATGTACAAGGGGGAATCAGAACTCAAAGTTCCTCAATCACCTACAGAGACCACTGCAACCTAAAGCAAACACTCACTTCAACTCAGAAGATAATATTAAGGTACACAAGTCAGTCTGGCTAAGAGAGAAGCCTCTCTCACCTGCAAAGCTGCCAGCCCTGATACATACAGCTAGCTCAGAGGTACTAATATTGAATCACCACCCATTAACCATCCAAACCAGCAAGACCAATCTCCATTTTTTTAATACCATGACAAAAGGGGAAAAACCCCAAGTGTTTCAGCAGAACACAAGTATCAAAGTCCTGTTCTCTGTTCATTTCAATAACTGCCTTTTGTCATCTTAACACCACGTGCTCTGCTCTTCTTTCCCTTCCTGCTTTGCCTATGCAATGAGCACAGGCCATACAGGCAATGAACTGCCATATTAATACTTCAAGTTTTAGTTAAGGGAAAAGAACCACCAAACAGGCAGCATTATCATTTCCAAATCTCTGGTATTTTCAGATTTAAAAAAAACAAACAAAACAACAATACACTCAACACTTTTTCTTGCTGTGAATTTTAGTTCCCCCAAAATTACAACCACCTTCAGCATGGCAGCTGGTTGCTTTTGGATAACTGTGGCCCCTCTAAATCTTTAATCAGTGGAGCTTATTTACTTCAGACTTCATATGACCATTTATTTTAAATACCAGCTTCAACCACTTTAAGGCAAGGGCATGTGCATGCTGTCAAAAAGTTGCAAAGAACTGTGGTAGAAAGAAAACATGCAATGCTTGTTTTTAGCTCTCTGGGTAGCCCCCAGCAGCACAGAGCAGGAGAACCCCTATCTGCTGCAAACTGCCCACAAACTGACTACTAAGGCAAGATGGATATAATAATAATGGATACTGGCAAAGAGCATGTTTAGTCACACTTAAGAAATAAAAAAAAAAACCACCAGCAAAATCCCAAGTAACACTCATGTCAACATCAAACTTTCAGAGTTACATTACTGCTGAACACAGCAAAATATCCTGCATTTAAGAATGAACAGTTCCAAAATTTGAAGTGGCCATTACAGGCTTTCCCATTATTTCTTTTTAATGTAACAGACAAGTTATTCCTCCTCTCCCCATCCCTAGATATGAAAAATAACTCTTATGGATAAGATGAAATAGATTGGCTGGAATTCAACCATAAGAGGCACACTTACTTTTCTAGCTCCTCCTGTGAGTGTGCAAAGGTGCAGCTGGCCCCTCGGGGGCATCCTCCTCTCTGCTTCATGTCTCTGCACATGTAAGTCTTGTACTTGCTGTGCTGGGGAGGCTGGCAAGGTTAAAGGAACCAGGTGAGATACCTGAATACAACTGCACTTAAGCAATAGCTGAAGGTATCCTCTTATTAAAGGCCTGATGTTTGGTGGTAATTCCTTCAATTGAAATATTCCAGAAGTATCTACTTTAAAATGAATCACTGAAACAGTATTCTGCCTTCAAAAGGAGCTTGACTCCAAGTTAAATTTCATCAAGATCCCTTTTACAGCCCTTTTACTATGTAGAGTAACTTTTCCCATTCAATATTTGAGGATGCAATGTTACTTCCACTTCTGTATTTTTAAACTTCCCAAGAAACAACAACTTACTGCAATCTTTGTCTGCATGTACACCCACCTGACAGCATCTCTAAATAAATTCTGATAGAAGGCCAGAGGTGGTCATAAAGACATTTAAGTTCCTACAGTTATTATGGCAGAATTAAATCAGAGGCAGAAATACCTTATCAGAGTTCCCACTGAGGGAAAGGTCTGTGAAAGTAAACTCCTGCTTTCTGAGAAACTCTGTCAAAAGACTCTGCAAGAACCCACCTGGTAACAGATTTTTTTTTTACACACACACCCCCCCCATCTACTACAGTGAAAAAAAAAAAAAAAAGGATTTAGGGTGTAGATGGGCTGCACAGCCTTCTGCTGGTCATTGCTGCCAGCCAGCAAAACTCTGCCCAGTACTCAGCAGATGTCCCCTTTCCTACTTGGGAGGCTTTGGGTTCCCTTCCAAGCAGGACACCATGTACCAGGTCTAGGCAATGGTCCCACCAGAACAAACACTCTCACTGTTTTTCCCACCCTGGTTTCCACTTGTGTATTCCTACTGCTTTTCCCTTGCCTGGTAGCAGTGCTCATTAGGCATGCCAGTGAATGTAAAGAGGTAAAACAGTAGAAATAATTAACTCCAATTTTGCCCCCTTTTTTGGCAGAAGAAAAGCTTTCTGCTAGTTCAGCTCCCTGAACCAGCTCTCCAAGAGGATGAGTGCCAAAGCAAGGGAGGGAGTGGGAATGTTTGACAGACAGCTCTGTCTTTCTTCAGCAGCTAGCATTTGTATCAACTTAGCTATAAAACAAAATTAGATCAAAGAACATGTGATAATGATGAGATAACCTAATTGATATATTTAGAAACATAATTTCATTTTCTGAAACAAAAAGCTTTCTTTAAGGAACGTACAGTACCTTTATATGAAGTCTTCCCAAATCTTTAAACTTTACAGACCCTTAAGCACAGGATAATAATTTAATTAATGTAGAGCCACTGGGCTGATATGTCACATTAAAATGACCCCAAGAAAGCTCACACAGTTCAAGGCACTACAGCTTCTGTTCCCACCCTCTGGTCAGGAGGGTTGTGGCTGGGTCAAACTGTTTTCTTTTTGTCTTAGTGAGCACTGAAAATTAATGCAACAGCTATCAGGGGTGTGTCTTGGCTTGGGTGTTTTCCTTCCTTGTTTCCTTTTTAATATGATGCTGTGGCAGTATTTTTAACTAGCTGCTCAACAAACCAAATCTCCAGATGATGCTAGTAAACCTCTACTACTGGATACAGCAAGTGAAATTTAGGGTTAAGCATTTCCTAAATTATTTAGCTTTTACCTGTTGCTGATCTGTTCCTTTCTTGCTGTGATTCTGAATATAATCCACTAAGCCATGAACTACAGTCCTCACAGCAACTAGTCCATTTTCCAGTTGTTCCCATGTTGGAGGTGGAGCATCTATTGCATTGACAGCAAACAGAATATACAAGAAAAAAAAATTAAATCAGAAGGATTTTCCAAAACCAGATACAAAGAACCCATTGGTATCACAAAACCTCACCAGACAACTCAAAAGTTTTTATCATTAGAAACATATGTCATTGGATAAAGGAAAAAAAAAAGCATTCAGCACCTTAATTCAGGGATATCTAGTCTAAGTAAAACCACCTATAGAGTCAAGACTGAACCACAAAAAATACCAAATGAACCACTCTGACTCTCATTAGAATATCAAATTATTTCCTGTTCCCAAAACTCTTCCCACAAGAACTCCAGAGTAAACACATTGTACAAACTGCATATAATGAAAGGAAAAAAAAAAAAGTCAGGCTGAAAAATCTTTGCAGCCAGGCTTCTGTAGGTAAAAACATTCTGTACAAACACCATCACCACTGGCCTAGGTCACAGAGTCACTGCCAGCAGCAGAAGCTGATGCCTCTTCTCACAAGGAACAATGTCACAAGGCCAATCTGTGTATCAGGCCGCTACCTAACATACAGTGGGAATAAATTGTGCAGCCCTAATTCTATAGGGGCACTTGTTCTTTCTTGCTGATTTACTTCTCTAATCATTCAGATTGCTCCAGCAGATGACACTCCCACAATGTCCCTACACACTCTGCTGCAAAACACAGAACAGCAGAGCCCATTTTGAGGTCTTCAGCACAATTACATTCTACTCCTCTCATTTGGCCTAAACTCTACCAGAGGAACTTCAACAATAGCTTTAGAAGGGCAGGGCAGAAAATCAACAGCACCAAAGAGAAATACCATGACCAGACTCACCTACAGATAGTGAGGCTGTTAGTGCCTCTGCTTTCCATATCCGTCTTTGGATTAACAAATGTGCAGTATGCACAAGTACCTGACTTGCCACAGTACGAAAGAATTTAAAAGAAAGTACATCTCCTTTAACAGTGAAATACTATTGGTCCTCATATTAAAGGCCAGTTTGTTTAAAGAACAGATCTAAAAACTACAATTTTTCATCTCCTGATGGCATAGTTTAGGCCTTCACACTATGTTGATACTAATATTGATTTTATAAAGACTAAAAGGTATTTAAAAAAAGAGCTTGAGCCACAGCACTCTGTTCTGTCCTCTCTCTTCCTCACCCTCACAGTGCTGCTGACTTTGCCCAGCAATTTCTATTTTTCTCTCTTCCATCAACAGTTTTGATGTTACTTCCCAGTCACTGTGTCCAACTAACTTTCTCTTCCCAGATTGTCTCCATTAATTTGTGGAATTACGTTTGTTAACAAGAGAATCATAAATTTCCTAGGATAACAAGTTCTTTGTTGTCCAAAGTGATTTCTGCCCAGCTTCTGTCTATCAGGTCTATCACTCTGGAATCTAAAATTGTTTACACAGAAGATGCCATGTTTTTAAGCTGCCTCACAGTCTTCTGAGTGCAGCGTCTGCAGTCTACAGACCTCAGATAAACAACTAATATACAGAATTCCTAAATCTAAGAAAAAGATCTGCAATTTTTAGATTACTTAATTAAGCTCTTAAGCTGGTGTTTCCTTGAAGACTTCCCCTAAATTGTAAACAAGCTATTTGCTCTGGTAAAGAACCAGAGAGAAAAAGCTCTGAGTGACAGGTAAGGCTCTGCATTAGGCACAGTGATTCTATCAAGGTTTAGTTTGCTTTGCCAGTAAGGCTTAAAATAGCAGCATGTGTACTAAAAAAAGGGCAAAAGGAGGAAGACCGATGCCACTCCCCAGTTAGCATTGCCCAACATGAAGTATTCACCATGGAGCCTCAGAATTATATGTATTCAACATTCTCATCCATTCTCACCCAGAGCTGTCAAATAAGAAAGCTCTCTCTTCAGAGAGGTGAAGAAGTTATTCCTGCCACACTTTGGAATCTATTTTAGCTTCAGAATAGTTCAGTTCTTCACAGATTCCTGCTGTTCCCAGACTGCTTATGAAAAGCACTCAAAAATCTTAAGTTTATGAGTTAGAGGAAGTTTCCTTCCACTTGATGAACAGCTTCCAAATATTCAACAGTCTTAAGATCTTCTTGCTAAACTGGAAGTTAAAGGTTTTTAGAAAGCATCTAGACTTACCTGGACTGGGATCAATATTTGCCAGGAGCTCTAGATGAGGCCGAAGACGATTCAGGTTTGCTGGATCTCCAGTCCTTTGAAGAGCAATAGTTAATTCCTGAACACTCTGTGCAAACGAGGCCGGGGTCTGCAACTTAAAAAAATTGTAATAATTAACTTTCTACTGGTGAAGTACTCCTCATGGTTTCTGAAGGTTGCTCCACAAGGTCACAAGAACTGTCTTCCAAACATATTTTGTGTGGAGAGTTTTCTCACAGAAAAAGGTCATGATTTACTGTCAGTGAACAACTGTTGATAAGACTAATGAGCAACTGGGAAGGAGCTGTGAGAGTCTGTCCTTGTAGCTAATTCTGAAGAGGCCTCGAAATACTGATATGAGATTCCTGCCTTCCTCCCTCGGAATGTAGAAAATAGAACTTTGTCCACCTGCATAACTTTGCCCGAGAAACTGCTAGCTTCACACGGGGAGGAGGGATGATAACTGCTATTTCTGTAGCTCTGCTGTTTGACCAATAGTAAAAGATGTAAACATGTTTTATTTTTAGAATCACTGTAAATGTAGAAGGGTTTGTTTACTTTTAGGATCACTATAAATGTAGAATGGTTGTGAATAAAGAAGAAGGATGCTGGCACAATCACATTGATTGCAGGCATTACTTCGGGTCCAGCCGATGCTCTGGCTGAAGGGGGCACAACTTAGCCAGATTGGCTTGATTTGTAGCTCCACTTAGGAGAACAACAGACTTAGACTGAGTTGAGTCGTTCATCCTCCAGCGTTCTTTCCGACAATTTTGTTTGCTTTTTGTTGTTGTTTTGGTTCTGTTTTTGCACAAGCCCATTTCAGCCACCTTCCATTAAGTTCCTCCTCCAGTATTAAACACACAATCCTTAGACACTGCAGGTTAAAATACAGCTCCAAATAGGCAAAACAAAGGTTGGTGTTACTTCTAGCAATGCAACCTATTTCTTTTCTGTGTTTGAGACAGTACACAGAAAAAAAATCAGAATATTAGAAACCATTTAATTTAGGTTTTTGAAGTCCAGTATCTCCAATCCCCAAACCAACAGGACACCTGAAAAGGTTGCAAAAGCATAAACACAGAGCAGACTAATCTTGAAGCAAATCCTCCTGCATGGGCACGGCAGTCGGAGCAATTGTTGTGCAGCTTTTGTAACTGCTCAACAAGGTTCAGTTCTTCCCACCTAATTTAGGCACTTAGGTGTGAATCCCCTAATTTAAAAGCCCATTTATCCTACAGCCTCTCTAAATAAAAAGAGATCTGGACATCACCAGAGGTCAAGTCATTTTATCTTAGAAGTGTGTTTCCATGTGTCTGCCTTTCTTCAGGCACAGATGAGGGGGCAGATTTTATTTCAGCTTGTGCACTAACTTCCTGCCTGGAAAAAAAACAAACCAGTAACCTCTGATTTACATGGCAGTTCTTAGCTGTTCAGAAAGGACACATCCCAACTGAGCCTTCCCATCTGGGGAAAGTGTAGAAAAAGTAGCAAAAGACAGCCAGGAGGGTAAATGGAGTAAGATACATAAGGTTACAAATATATATGATTATTTAGGCCACAATAGTTTTGAAATAAAATGGCACATGATGAATGGGCAAGTACATATGGGCAAGCAATGAACATCTACAGCTGCAAAGACAACAGACTAGACTGAGTTCAGGTGGCTTTACCTTGTCAATGATGGACTGCATGTGGGATTTGTGGGACTGGTCTCCGTAGAGCAGCGAGGACCACTGGTCAGGAGCAATCCGCAGCCCGGCCTCCATGGCGATTTGCACGATCTGGGAATCGTGCTCCCGCCTCAGAGCTTCGTAAGTCCGGAATTCCTCCTTTAGCTGCATCAGGGAGGAATCCTCATCCCGCTTTGTCACCTAGGGGGGAGAAACAAGCCAAATACAATTAAGCAGAATAAACTAGACTACATAAGTTCCAAGACAAGTGAAATCTTCACTCAGCAACTGCACTGCGCTGCTACTCAGTGAACACTAGTTCCTGCTAAAATAACACTTCATAGAGTGGAACCTCTGTGAAAGAGACACCAAAAAAAATTTACCCACTCTGACCCAGATACTGGTGGAAGTGTCCACTCTAAAAACAACAACTTTACATCATGCACACCTTACTTCTCCAATCAAGGTATTATGTTTGTATTGCAGACTATTGTTTGAGGGTAATCAGCAGCAACAAAGCTTTTTTCTCCTCATTTAGCAAAAGTGAAAAACACTTAAACTAAGCACTGAAACTGACCACCCAGGAATGGACCATCAATACTGAAAATTAGTAGCTTAAAGTTCTTTTTATACAACTCTTGATAAGAAATAATATATGAGTCTCTGGGTTATCACATCACCACTCAATTAACAGATCTAGGGATTTCCCAGATTTAAGCCTCTTCTCCAGAGGCAAGTTATGATGACTTACATACAGGTTTTGTTATGGTGCATCTATGAAACCTGGACAGAGCCAAACCTCATCTTTACAGTTTGAAAGTCACCATTTCAGCCTACACTGCTGTCATAGGAGTACAACAAAGAACTCTCCAAATACGTAAGGGACTTAATGAGTAATATTTTCAATAACTACACATTTTTAGGGGCATTTAACACTGAAGGACAATGAAAATTTTAAGTGAAAAAGAACAGTTTCAATTGCGTTGTGGTATCTCCAAGCAGAATCTTCTCCATACCTTGAAGCACGAGGCTCTGTAAAGAAGCTGGACAACATGCCCAATGCTAGTCTTAGAAGCCTGAGGAAATCGTGGCTCCAGCCTCTGAACCACAAAGAGAACCAAGACCTTTCGTGACAGAGCAGATCCATCTTCCAGAGCCAGTAGAACCAGTTTTAAAGCCTCCTCTTGCATTGCTGGCAGGGTGAAATGTGAAGAACAGGATGAGAGAAGAACGATTTCTGCACAGTTTGTTTCCCTACTAGGGGGAGATAGCTACAAAACCCACTCAACACATACAAACAAACACACAGACAGGAAAGGGAGCTGGACCAGAAGGGAGGGAAAAATTGGAAAGGCACATTTCCAGATTCCCAGACTGTGACTGGGGAAATAGAACTTTCATTTTTTGATTATTATTTCTTCTACTTTGGTTATCAGATGATAGAAGACTTCTTCCTGCCTGGCTAAACACCTCTTGACTGTTAAAGATTTCAAAGTGTGTTATCTACATCCCACATCTATCCCAGCAGCAAAAGCTGACAAGCTGAGGAAGGAGAAGCCTGTTTCCCATGCAGGTAAAAGAGCAACTGGTGCCCACACAAATAAACCAGGTGCTGTAGCACTGCGTATTTTGCTAGGTAACAAGCCTCTCTCTTTCCTAAAATGGTGCAAAAATTTGCATTCCAAAGTCAGTCTTCCTTCATTTGTTTCAGTGGGGAGAAGCCTATTTATGGTTTGTTTTTTCTTTAAGAAAACTGCTTCAAATTTCATCTACATTTTCATTAACAAGATTTCACTGATTTTTCTTTTAAGCAAAATTGATTGTTTTAGTATTCTATGGAAAGGAATTTAAGTATGTAACCTTTAACACATGCATACACACACCTCCCAAATGTAACAAATCTCTCCCCACAAACTGCTTTGGATGTTTACTACCCTACGAAAGGAAAAGCCACCACATCCAGTAACTTCTAGTAATCTCATTTTTAATAGAGGGGTCTTACTTCAAAGAATAGCAAATGAGAAACAGCTTCCCATTTTTATCACAGAAACAGGACATACTACCTTTTTTTTTTTTGACTTGCAAAAGCACTAGAAACATGAGAACGTCCATGAGAGCAGCCTGACATCTATTATTAATTTTCAAGAGCTACTATTAAGAAATTAAGTCCCTGCCCAATAAAAAAAAAGGAGGCAATTTGACACCAATTTATCAATCCTCCTCAATTCCAAATTGCTTCTAGTATTGAAGCAGCAGTGTGATGTTACCTACCTGGTCCAAGGAACTGGCACCCTCTGGCTCTCACTGCAGCCCAGAGGTTGGAAGAGAGCTGCTGAGGATTTTGGTGCTGAAGAATGAGTTCTGTGACAGTTCTTTCCCCCAGTGACCGTGCTGCACGCATGGCTCTGATGCGTCCTTCTTCCTCCACTAGCTGACAATGAACCAACGTCACAAGTTTCCTCTGCATGGGACGACTTAGCACGCTCTGAGTAGTACTGTTCAGACCCACACCTTCAGAACACAACGAAACAGAAAAAGGCCACCTCATATCTCCTTCTGTGCCATCCTTCAACCACTGTGCAAACCTAGCTCTCCTGATGTCCACTGTGTTAAACAGAACACGAGAAGGCACAGCAGTTCATTTTTCTGTCTGCTTTACTCAGCATTAAAAGACACAGTTCCCAGAGTCAGCTTTCAGGTCTAAGCCTTATAAGTGACTGATGTGTCTCTCTCAGGAAGGTGGAATTTCTAATGAATTCTCTCCCCATGCTGGAAGGCTGTCCTGCACCCTCCCATACAGCTTTCCCATGTGTCTCCTCAAGGGCAGGACCATACTGCAGCCCTTCCATTATTCATGGGTTTCAGGGATCACTTTCTTCCTTGACATTTGTCTGTTTTCACAAGACATTTAATATTTTGCCAGTATCTGCTATCTCCACTGATTTGGCCTAGCCAAAACAAACTTGTGCAAGTTCAAAACTGTTTGGGTCATGTTTAATTATATGCAAGAACTGTGATGAAAACCTGATGACCATGATGCTCACCTCTTCCTACTTGGTTTTACTGTGAGGGTGGTGCGACACTATAACAGCTTAACCAGGGAAGCTGTGGATGCTCCATCACTGGATATGTTCAAGGCTAGGTTGGATGGGGCTTTGAGCAAACTGGTCAACTTGACAGGGTTTGGAATTAAATTACCTTTAATGTCCCCTCAAACCCAAACTATTCTATGATTCCATGATTTTTCCAAGTCCACCACGTGGAACATAGATAAAATCCATACTCTTGAACCCAGTGCAGTTTTACGAAATCAGAATTACTCAGATTGACCCAGTATTTGTGTAAGATCTTGTATAAACAGAGCATCACTTCTTTCTCTTATATACTCTATATGCACCATCTTTCTCATTTCAATTTACCCCCCCTCCAAATCATTAAAGTAACCTCCCAGTAAAACAGAACTATAAAAAAAAATAATTCTTTTTAATTAGTTTGCAGAAGATTTAAGTCCATCTCAAAACTGCTACTGCCACATACTGCAGCCTTTGTCTGGTATTACTTTTTGACAAAATGCCCTTAAATCTCCCCTCCCCACAAGTGAGGGCATGACCTTAATGCTTAAGA
Source organism: Ceyx melanurus (assembly GCA_024611195.1). Lineage (NCBI taxonomy): Eukaryota > Metazoa > Chordata > Aves > Coraciiformes > Alcedinidae > Ceyx > Ceyx melanurus. Next base: position 59,185 of record JANHGL010006578.1, read on the forward strand.
AAGCTGCTTCAATTTGTTTCTAAACAAGCTCTATATCCGTTTTTCAAACCAACTAAATAGTTACTTGGATAGCTTGTTTTATCTTATTTGTTTCCATTTTACATTTCCCAGGGAAACAGTGCAGAACTACCTCTAGCGCTGCTGAGTGGTTTGAGGTACAATGCTAATTCTTCCACACATTTCTTGCCCTCCTCATAATGCTTGGTGTCTTCAGCTCCACTACATAAAGTAATTGGCTGCTGCTCAGGAACCTGAAAGAAGATGACATGTACAACTAGGATGAATATGCATAAATAAGTTGCAGTCATGCTTCCCCACACCACATAAAGCTTGTTAATATCAAGCATTTCCTGTTTTGTTCCTCTTCTATGTTTTTTTCTGTATTAGTCAGCATTTTTTTCAGCTAAATGAACAAACAGTATTTACAAAAATCAGCAAAAATAAAAAAGTAAAGAATTTATGGTTAGCAGACTTCATTTTTTTAGTGGCTGACAGGAACTAGAAGCAGAAGACTTATTCCATCACAAAAAAAAAAAAAAGTGTTAGAGGAGAAACACAGCATTTCTTACAAATGTATGCCTTTGGCTAAAATATCACACATATTGGAACAAATCAGACAACTCAGAATCACAACAGAATGAATCAGAAGAACCCTGGTTTGAAGGTAAATATAGATTTGTATCTAGGGCCTCACAGCTCTAAAATCATCCTGGGATAAGGGATTGGAGTTACCTGGATTAGTGAAAGACTTGCCAGCAAATATACTAGGAACATATTGTCACTAAACCCAACTATCAAGCAGCAAAATCCAGTTATCCCATAAGCACATATGAACACACCCTGCGAGTAGTAATCTCACAACATAGGCCAGTTACATTCTTGAGGGTTTTGTTGTTTTGGTGGTCATTTTGGTTTTGGGTTTGCTTGGGTTTTGGGGGTTTTTTTGTGTGTTTGTTGGGGGTTTTTTTTGCCACTGTCATTGTGGCATTTATTTCTTCATCCAGGCACTCACCAGAGATCAGGATTTTCCAAGGGATATTGGACCATCCCTTCCCTCAGTTATAAACCTGTTTTTGTTCTCTTCCAGTTAAATTCATAAAGCTTGAAACAAATTTGAGGGTGCAGTATAGCACTGTACTAATGTTTCTCAACATGAGTATTCAGTTATCAACTCCATATATGATAAGAGAACTGGAATTTCTCAAAAGACTAAACACAACTTGCATGTTACTCAAGTGCAAACAGATCACAGACTTTACCTTCTATCTCCCTATCAACCAGTATCCCACCAGCACTAACAGCAAACTAATCCCACATAGCTGCTTACAGGGACCAAACCAGGCCCTCAATCTAAAAGCACAAGCCTTTAATGCTCCAGTTAAAGACAGAGACAACCCTGCCAACCTTTCTGTGCAGCCCAGTCATGCACAGAGCAGCATGAATGCAGTGGCAAATAAAAGCAGTGAATCTATATGTACGTAAAATACATACAGACAATAGATGTATATACATACATGGTTGTCACTACTAATGTGGACAGGAGCTTTCCTATCAATTTTAACAGGAAACAACCTGTTTCAATCGTATGATCACACTTCTACAGGGTCAGACAACCATGAGTGCCAAGCTGCTCATCTGACAAACACTGCAAAATAAAAAGTTATTAGCTGTGTAACTCTTTTGTTTTTACAGCCTGTGACAAAGAAGGCTATGAGTGCAACATATCAGCTGCAATTAAGAGAGCTGATACCACCCCAAAACCAACATAATTAAGATGGTATGGACCAGACACCACCCCTTGTACTCTTATTAAAAGGAAAAACAGTCAACTTCAATTATAGCAAGGTTAGCCCAGATATTTTTCATAGACTGTGGTTAAACTTGGGAAGTTTTGAGGGTATTTTTGTTTTCATTTTGGGAATAGAGTGGCATTTGTTTGGGGCATTTTCTTTTTTGGTGTTGCTTTTTTTAGAATTTTGCCCTTTAGGTGGGAAGCTTTCAGCAAAGGGACACTTTGCAACTGTCTCTTCAAGTGGTCCACTGGAATTATTGCAACATCAACAGCCTCGGTTGGACTGGTTTCTTGGGATTTGGGAAACAAATATTAACACCTTCAATATTTGCTTTCAAGTTAACAGAATACTCCACCTCCTTTTCAAAGCCACTGCCATTTCAGCAGTCTGTTCTTTCTATGAAGTTACACAAGCAGAACCGGCTTATTGACCCCACGAGGGGCATCTCACGCATGTGCCGCACCAGAGACCATGGAGCCCCTGCCCCTAGTCCTGCTGCCCTGGGGTTGGTGTAAGCTCCTGTCTGCCCCTGCCAGCATTCCACCTGGCTCCGGGGGCAGCCCCCAGCACAACCATCCGCACGGCAGCCGGCAGACAAAGGGGGCTTGGAACAGCCACGGGACAGGAAGCCGCATTCGGCCCTGGATTTCCATCTTGAATTCCAGTAGGTTTAGCAAAGGTTCCCGGCAGAGCTCTGGAATGCCCTGCACTGCACAACTCCATCAGCGAGACACAAGGACTGTCTAGGCAACTCATAGAAAGCTTCCCCCTCCCCTATGGAAAAAGCCAGCAGAGAAAAACCTCCCCAAGTTAGGCAAGCTGTTCAACACTGTGCAGCTGGGTATCATTCCCCGAGCTTCTCCACATGGGAGGCTGCAGTGGGAAAAATCTAAAGGCCTTCACTGGTATGATGCATCTTACAGGAAAACTTAGAAGCAACTTGCCCTTTTTCTGGTTCTATTATATGCAGATGTTTTTCACTATTTTAGTATTAGAATGACTAAGAACAGCATCTACCAAGAGGAAAAATTATGAAGACACGATTCATAAAAGTTGCAGGAAATCTTAATTTCCAGCCTCCCATGGAATCGCTGAGGGACAATCAAGAATTAATTCCATTCCAAAGCATTTTCACCACCCTTTCACAAAATATCCTTCTAAAAGCACGCAGGTCACTGCTGCTTACATGCCTCTTGAGAGCCTCAAAATAGATGCCCTGCAGAGCCAGTTTATTATTTTTATCCTCATTCAACATTTGATTCTCTGACACCACACCCTTATCACGGTTTGCATTGCAAACATATTAACATACTATAATAAACACCTCCCAAGGGGGACTACAACAAAACCAGAAAAATAATCTCAGATGTTTAATTACTTCAGATTTGTGATTTTTTTCCATACATCTGCCTTGGCAATGACTGTATCCCAGCAGTGGAACACCACCCACCAGCATGACTACTTGTGGCTGTGGGAAGAGACAGGTTATGACGCTATGAGGAAGAGGATGGAAAAGCATCACCTCATGGCAGGCAGTGATTTTGAATTCGTGAGTTAAGCGTAATTTGATGAAGGATGTCAGCTTGAGTTGTTACTAATCACCATTAGACATCTAATTGCACAGAATGAGAACATGTTAAACAGACCAAACCTCTTCTTGTCTGGTTTGAAAACTGTTTCCTCCAATATTCCACCCACCCCCCTCGGGTGTATGATTTGCTTCCTGCCAAAAAATTCCAAAACCCAAGCAAAACCCAAAGTCTGTTGTTTTAAGTTCCTCAAGAGTTTGCACTAAAGACAATTTCTGCACAGATAATTCCTCTTTGTGGCACATCAATGAACTCAAAAATTGTAATAGAAAAAAAAACAATCATCCAACCTGCCACTCTACAGTTGTAATCTTCCCCTTTTGAAAGGGGTAAGAGTTAAGATCACTCCACCCCTTCTCACATCATATATGTGATCCCATTGCTTAATGCTTAAGAGTTGTATTTATCATGTCCAGCAAGAGACCAGGAAAGAAATTAAAGCACCACAGGAATTTTTTTGCCACTTAATGTCATCTGTTTGGAACGTGCACGCTGCTGTTTCATGTGTTAAAAAAACAGGAGGGAAGAGCTTAGATGACAGATCCATGATTACACACCTTCAAAACACCGGCCTGGTGAATGTTTAAAATAGTTGCATATAATGAGTAATAGGTGGATGTTTGACTAGTTAAAATGCAAAACCTCATTCCCATAGAAACTGGCTTAAGGGATTTCTTGACCCCAGACGTTTAAAAAGGAAGGCATCACACAAACATCTTTTTGATTTGTGTTCAAGGCCACTGTGCTCCCCCTCACACTATGCTTAGCTCCTGCTTAGGCGCTCAGCTATTTCCAGCTCTCCCTGGAATAATAATTCCCATCTTCCCCTTACAATCTCTTCTCCCAGATACCATCATCTTACGAGACTGCACTTGTCTATAGATGGGCTGAGCTGCTCAGCCACTGCCTTGCTGAGCAGACCCTGTAACCAGTGCTGATGTGAACCAGGCTACAGTGGAAGAGCAGGAATTTGAGTCTCTGCAAACAGTTTATTTTCACATCAAGGGTGGCTCTAATCTTGGCAACAGGTTTCATGTTTGGAAAGGAGCAGGGAGAGGGAAAACAGAGAAACAGCCTGTAATTCAAGTAAGAAACCAACTCTCTTCACCATTAAAGTGACAAAACCTACACAGTTAAAAAACTGCTGTTGTCAGAAATCAGTTCCTGCTTTCCCCGGGTGACTGTGAGACAAATTTAGCACATTTTCCCCAGAAGGAGAGTCCTGCTTATTTCACCCATCGTGCCCGTGTGAAAGCCAACCAATGTGACTTGTCCTGGAATCCCATGGCTGCTGCCAGTCAGCCAGTGTTGCAGAATAGATTTGTTTCTTCAATCTGCCTGGTCTCCTCCCTTGCCTCCAGCAAGAACGCACTTAGCACTTTTAAATGTGTGAACTTCTCAGAAGTCTGCCCAAAGGGATAAGAACAAGCTGTTCTTTCCCTACCCAGACAAAAAGCTTTAATTCTTCTGTACTGTACTTCCTTCTGAAATGAAGCCTGTTTTCTGGAATTTATCATTTAATAATAAAGTATTACACATCTCAATGGACTCAGGTTAAGGTGTACAGGGATTTGTTGGAGATTAGAGGGAGTTAATGACACACACACTCTCCTGAAACTAAACAGAGTGGAACAAGAAAGTGGGCTTTGTTTCACTAAAGGTGGCCTGCTGCTTGCAGATCCCTTTTGTTGATATGTACCAAAGAGAATCCACCTTCTTAACAGGACATAGTTCAAAATTACTGTTGTTTCTCTAAGGTACTTTTTTTTTTTCCCCTTAACCAAGCCTTTTTCTGTGAAGATAAAAAAATGGCCTTGGAGAGACTAGTGGAAGATAGCAACTGTCTCTCTGTCCTTCACTGCAAAGGAGTGTACTTAATTTCTAGTACTCAGTCTGGTAAACACTAAACAGTTGCCAGGAAGGGAAAGGGAAGAGAAAGGAGGGTGAGCTACACTGAATACTGATTTCATTCACATGTTCATTGAAATGAGGAGCTGGAGGGGAAGTGGTGCAAATCTCTTTTAAGAGAAAAGTTTGTCAGTAGTAAAAACTCTGCTAAGATCACCAAATACTGTTTAGGATGCAGCAAGCAGAATCCATGTAGGATACTATCTCTTCTGGTGGCATTTGCAGCTTAAATGTCACCATGAAGCAGGATCCTATGAATCCTGATCATGGGAAAAAAATAAAAGATACAAAAAGGAGCACAAAAATTATGTCATTAGTTCAGTGTCAGCCCTCAAGTTCAGAGCACTCTCAAGACCAATATAATACTGTAATAAAGCCACTTTTCCTTCTTCATACATCACACACATTAGGATGAGGAAACTGGCTACTCTAGCAAAACCAGAATGGAATTCTCAATTAGCTGTAACAGAGGCAGGATGATTTTCCAACTCATTCCAGAAGATCTTGTTTTTATGGAAAATTTAATTCAGCCAAAGATCAAGTTAAAGCTATCACAGCCTCTCACAAAGCTTAACAAATGCACACAACACAAAAAAAACCAAACAAAAAACCATCAAAAACCAACCACAAAAACAGGAGGGAAAAAACCCCAACATAACAAAACATTTATCACAAGTGTGGACATTTGGATAGAGCTAGAACTGTTCTAGAAACTCCAGAGACAGAAGAAAGAGAAATGAGAAAGAGAATGATAATATTTATGGCATCACCCACAGATCTCTCACTGCTTGAAAGCTCTGGAGGCATACACACATCACAGGAATGGAAGTGCACTGGCCCTTTCCTGCAGAGCAGGACAAGTCACTTAACACAGCCTAAAACACAACTAATTTTAAAACTTCACAAATAACTTCTACACTGTACACTGAAAAATGACAACAAATCATTATCCCTAGTACTCAACATACCTAATAAAAGAAGTGGCAAAAGCATATCTGGATCTCTATGTCCAGTAGCTAATAGAAAGCTTCACAAGAGGACTTTTTGTTCCTCCACACCTTTTAAAGTTCCTTCACAACAGCTCTTCTTTTTTCCCTGAACTATGTATCTCATCGAATTTGCTGCTGCCTCCAACTCTGCTGAGCCCAAAGAAACAGAACAAAACAAAACAATAACCCCTCTAACAACTGCATCACGTCTGTTTTTGTTTCTCACCCATAACTTGAGACATGATTGTCCCTCCTTCTTCCAAGTCCACAGTCCTGTCCAGCCTTGGGATGTATGGTCACAGGAAACTACCAGTGAGCTAACCAGGAAAAGCTTACACCAGTTTAAGTCTGTGCTGCAACTGAACTGGGTGATCCTGCTTTGAACACATCTGCTGCTTTCCTTGGGCTATCATCAGTGTTGGTGCCACGGGAGTGTAAATACACATTCCAGCAGAAAGGGAGTCTTAAGCAGGCTCCCCCCACTCATCTATGTGGATTTAGATTAACATGTCAGCTCAGGAAGTTACCTTTTCAGAGCAGAGTTTTAAATTTAACAGAAAGCAGTATTAAAGGCTGCTACCAGAGGGGTCTGTCCTACTTCCCTTACTCTCCCCTCCTGCTTTCATGACAACCAATAAGTCTGAAGGATGAATATGATAAAGCAAGTAACCTATTACACAAGAAAGGCTTCCTACCAGATAAGCTCACTGATCCAGTTCATCCTTTTGGCAGAGCATGGCTAGGTACGAGTCAGGAAAGAAGAGAGGGAACAGAAGCAGCCCATTCTGGTGACAGGCCATAGTTACACAAAATTAGATGCAACACACAACACCAGGCAGCAATCTGTAGAATCAAGATTCTAGCTCTTATTCCACACTCTTCCATGTCAGCACATCAAAGGTCTAAAACCTGTATTTGTCAAACTACAAAAACGTAGATGTCTACAAACCAGTAACAGAGTCAAGTAATATTCTTTATTCGTTACTTCTCCTAAAAGGAAACAATACAAATGAATTTATTTAAAACAAAAAACAAACCAACTCCAAAACATGGGAAAAAAACCACAAACACACACACACACACAAAAACCACCAACAGAGACACACAGAAAAAACTCAAAATCAGAAAAAGCAGGGATACCTGAGCACCCACTAGCTGAAGCAAGGCTGAGTTGACAGGAAGGAGTTCAATGTCTGTGTTGATAGTGGTCTGGTCAAAGGGGCATGCCTTACGGTGGAGCTTGTTGAGGCACATCTTGCAGACAGTGTGGCCACAACCCAAGCTGATCGGCTTCCGGATCGTTTCGTCGAAAGTCTGTGTGCAAATCGGGCAGGAGAGAAAATCCGTCCATTGTGGAGCTTGTACAGGCATTGCTTCAGGAGTTCACTGACACAACAAAAATCTAAAGCACAGATTCCACTGGAATCAAAATCTTTGAAAAAAAAGTCTGTTTGTTTTTAAGTATCTTCTGTAAGTACAGACAGTCAGCACATAGTGTGAAACATAACCTAAAAGAAAACAGAAACAAAGTTAGTATTTTCTTCTGGAACAGGCATATGAAATCCTTTGTGCTAGGTTAAGTGTCACTTGGAGATGTAGAGCTGAACTAGACATGCAGTTCTGACATTAGAGGACTGAGTCATGACTTGCTTCAATTCCAGCTAGTCTCTGGGACTGGAAATGCCACTTAAAACTGTTCCTGCTGCTTTAAAAATAAAGTTATCTATGTCATTGAAGTTAAGACTAATTAGCTTTTAGTTTTAATGTTCTCTCTTTTCTTTACGAGATAATTAACATCAACCAGATTAGAATAAAAAAAAAAAAGAGACACTGTTGTGCTTATTCCACTAAAAGTTGGGGGTTTTTTTACAGTACTCATTGTGAGCTTTAAACAATTTTGCTTAGATAAGGCTTCACCCAAAACCTCTATCATAAGCAAGCTTTCTTCTGAGCTCAGTGCGCTCTGGATTGTCAGACTGACTCCTTGGAACCAAGGGCTGCCACAACCTCTAGAAGAAAGGGATGAATGGCTCAGGGTACAGTCAGCCACCTGCATGCAGTACAGCTCACCCCCATTGCTCAGTCATACCACACACTGCTACCACAGCTCCTGCACACAAGCTGATCTGTGCACAGCTGCAAGGTAGCACATGGAATTGTCCACTCACGTCTCAGCCTGGGAATCTCGACACATTACTCCACCAGCACTGTAACTTGCCCCTTGTCTGCTCACTGAGCAGCTCCATCCTTCAAAAGCTGGAAGAAAATGTATAGAAGCCATTCTGGACTGGACAAGTGACAACTGCTTCTCAAGGACCCTTTTCTAACCCCGATTTATAGATTTCATAGCCTACCTTGAGATTATATTGACAGAGAAAGTAACATCTTTAACTCATTGAGAAGTTACACTGAAACACTGCAATGGAGGAGAACCTGGGAGGTTTTTACTTCTGGGAACTTCTCAGTCAAAATACTAAAAGGACCAAATGTTACTAATTATAAGTGAATGGAAGACAAAACATCCCTTTGGGACAAAATAAACCAATGAAAGCAGAACTTGAATTCTGAGGAGAAATATAAGAGAGCAGACAGATTGATATGTGAAAAGAACCATTATCAGAAGGAAAACTGGTAATAAAAAAAATCTGATGTCTGCCTTACTTTCTATTACCAGTGAAGTCAGCAAAAAACCCCAGTATGGGTCACACAGATTTACTAACAGATTTTTCCAAATCAAGCAGCAAAACAACAAATAACTCCACCCCAACCACCCAGATGTGTTAGTTTCTCTTTCCCACAAACCACTGGCTTAGGTTTCAAACCAAGGAGTGTGCACTTGCTCACTAGTTCAGATAGAAAGTTCTCATATAAAAGCAAAACAGCAACCTGTTATGAAATCTAAGCTTAAAGAAACAACTTCAGAATTCAAATTAAAATCTCTTATTTAAAGTAAATGCAAGGAGAGAAACTTCAAGTTAGGACTTGTGCAGCTCAGAATCAGAGCTCTTTAAAACAGCAACAAAAATCTAATGCTAAACAGAGATGCTGAAAAGCCTTAGGCTTTTGTTCCAGAATTTAATGCAATGTTCACAGTTAACATCCTTTTGCCAAGGCAAACAATGAAGAGTTACTAGTTAAACTTCTAGCCATGTTTCATCAATGCAACATTAAATCTGGATTCTAAAGCTCATGAAAAAATTCCTCTCTTCCAAAGACAACATCAAATTAACCTGCCAGTGAGGAATCACTAAGCAATCAATACTACCTAGACAGGATGGTACTAGGGAAGAAGCAGTGCCTGAGGTTAACCCTAATATCACCAGTGCACAACTAGATGATCTGACAAATTTGTTCAGTGTTCCCCCTCCCCAAATGACCTCTTTAAAACTTTTTTTTTCTCAACTTGTCAGCAGACAGACAAATCATGGCAATAGTAATAGGAAGAACCCGAATAAAAACATTTACACTGATAAATGACTTGACTGAGCTAACTGCATAAAACATCCAGAAAATTTATTTTCAAGCTTTCTCCTGCTCCCTGTGCCTTCTATCTATGTTTAAGCAAACCTTGCCATCAAGTGTTCTAGCTGGAATTGACTCCAGTCAACTAGCATAATGAATTAGGTCATATTTATTTGCAATCATAACAGCTGAAAGAGAAGTTTAGAGAGTCTGGGGAAGAAGGGAGTAATTAGCAGCATCCCTGATCTCTTAGCAAAAGGCTGGGTAACAACAGAAACCAAGCTTACAACACAAGCACAGCTCTCAGAAGGGTCCTAATGAGACCCAGACTGGCACAGAACTGCCAGAACAGATGGGCACATCACATGTGAATGGGAAACTCACAGCTCTGGTTGTGCATATGCAGTCACTAGAGGAACATTTCACCAGTGGGAGACTGTTCCCCATACCCATGATGGGCTTCTCTCCCACCCCTCATTTCACCAAAGTCTGCAGCATGAGTGGACAGCACTGGTGCCCAAATACCCCAGGAAGGCCACAGATAACACTGACAATAGAAATCACAGCTGGGAGAAACCTCAGGAAACAATCCATTTCAGCAGAGTGTAATTGCTGGAACAAATGGCTAACTGGCTTGACCCAGGCATCCTTTTCCCCACAGGAGAAGAATAGTTGTTAGAGCAACAAACCCTCCTACTCTGCTAATAAATCTCCCAAACAAATCAGCACAGAACTGTGGAATTCCTCTGGTCCCACATAAGACAGGAATGGCATCACAGGCTCTGAGGGTTCCTGAGCTGCATGAATACAGGCTGGCAGCAAACCAAACTGCTGCTGTCACCACAGCTTTCTATATATATGGTCCAGTTTTCCTGATGGATCTTCCATCTTCAAACAAGGAAGCAGAGTTAAGTGCTGAAATACAATATGTATCTCTCCCAGGCACAAAGTGCACAGAGGAGATATACTCCTTGTAAGAAGTGAAGCTGGGAAAAAGATGTGCACCTTTTCTCACAAAGTTTGTGATTTACCATGACCTTGGAAAGAACGGGAAACAAAATGTAATTTCCAAGAGCTACTTTAAACACAACGGATTACAGACAGCAATAAAATGATGGAAACAAGACATTACATTATCACAGAGAGCTATTGGAACCATCATCATTACAGAAAGAGAACACTTCCTTATACAGATCAGGAAGGAAAAGCATATTTACTCTTTCACAACACAACCATTTCTTCTCCTTAAATATTTCTCTCCAGCATTATGCCAGAGATGAGCAAAATGCAAAAGGAGGAAAACATTTATAGAAGACATACCCACTTATATAAAATGCCCCTCCCCATAATATTACACCATTTTTAACTCACCCTCTCAATTGGCTAAGTATTTCACCCTTACTAGAATCCAACACTTTATATATATGCATAACACACACATTTCTTTGTGCACAGTTGAGGACAATAAAAATATGCCAAATCTCAAGAAAATTAAAAACTAAAAGAAACATCCACGGTACATAATCTTGAATCTATGAAATTGTTATCAAGCATAAAGATGACCCAAGACACAGACCTTGAGTACTACACTGAGATCAGAGACAGCATTATTTTGCCATTTCCAGGTCTGAAAATATAATACCTGTATGCAAGTCTCCTTCTCCTGCTGCACTCTGTATAAGCTGCTCTTACCCTCAGCTAGAACCACCTGAAAAAATTGCTCCTCTCTTCCTGGCCCTTCTCCATCCCCCAAAAAATCCCTGAAATTCCATCCTTCAACCCAGACTGGAAATGTCACGCTGTAATCAGATCAGTGACCCGTCTCCTCTGGGACCCTGCCAGTGCTTCAGAGAAAGACGGGATCATTCTGTAAGCCATCAGGACAACTGCTCAACACTTTCTTCCTTATTCTGCCTGAGCAGAAGGCAGAGGAGTAACAGTCTTCTGTCCATGCTGCCTTATGTCTGTGATGGCCAGAGCCTTCCACACACAGCTAGCAAAGCTTTGCATTTTCAACCCTTGCAAACAAGGCGTTTTGCAAATGCAGAACATTTTGTACTAATATCAACTGCCATCAAGTTTCCTACATGATGACAGACAGGAAAACTCTTCTGCTTGGAGTGAAAAAATCAACTCCCTTCCAATTCACTGCACTCTCCTGAGTCCTCCGGTACAGGTACCAAGTGTATACTGATCTGTCTCAAACACGTTACTCAGCCCTAACGTGTACTAGCACAGACATATCACGTGCCCCCGTGTCATGCACAAGTTAGCCCTGATCTTTACCAGCAGCAGTCTCCAGCAAGTCATGTTACAGTTTAAGGCAGATGACTCAGCACACCTACAGGCACCCTCTGTCTCCTTTCTGCCATTTCACTACACAGAGCTCTTCAGAGAATTACCTGCTCCCTGGTTTTGTTGCTCTCTAAAGCATTTAACTCAGCTTTTCTCACCATAACTGTCTTCTTGATATTTCAAGATCAACATTTTGAATAACTAACTTTTATTGTCTGCTTTTATTTCAGTCCTGAAGCTGTTCCATTTTTGCTGAGTCTTACTCAGAAATCAAGTGAGCAGAACTTCCTTCAGCAGTTCACAGCAACATACAAGTAAAGCCTATTTAGTGCAAAGCTTAACACCAGAGCAGCTCCTCACTGCCAAAACAAACTCAGGCTTGCCAACCGATCTGCTCACGCAAACAGCTCTTGGCTAATCTGTAGTTTAATCTAATAAAGAAAATAGCATTTTATTAATTCTTTCAAAGACTCTTACTCTTGAGTAGTAACATACACATTACTGAGCAAAAGTAACCTAGCCAAAGATGCATTTCTCCCTCTGGGACTGGGTCTGTTACATTAACTACTTCAAAACCTCTCTGACACTGGATATTAAAAAAATAAATCAACAACCGAAATTAAATTAACACATAACAGTAAAACAACTCCTAATTAATAAGGATTACCAGATACCCACAATGCAATCCTAACCAAAAACTGGGCCCCTCTAAACTTGCCTAGTGCCAGACACTGTCCATTCTCACCAGTGCCTCACAGAACTTAAATTTTCTACTCTAGCATGCTCTATGGAACAAACAGCATTTCTGAGAACACTAAAGCATCTTGCTTCTCTTTTGTGATTAGTGCAGTCATGAACTTCATTTTAGGGAAAAAACTGACCTGCCAACCCATGGGAAACCCTGACCTGCCAAAAGTAATGGACTGTTTATAGAGACTCAACACTGTTCTCAAAAGGAATGCTGAAGCCACACACACAAACAGCCCATACTGCCAACTTCATGGTTCACAGAAAACTATAAACTGTGCTAGCTGTGTTTTCCATATCCAATTCCACAGAAAAAAAAATAAAAGAAAAAAGGTCTGGGGAAAAAGAAAAAGAAGAAAATGAGAGAAAGCTCATGGCTAATTGAAGAAGAGTAGGCAGAGAAAAGGCTTCTTACCTCCACCCTAGGACCTCCATGAACAACACATACAATAAGTCCAGAACAGTATTTCTGACAGACTGAGGGTTTTCTCCCTCCTGTTTGCCCTCTGAAACTTGGCTGTACACCCATCAACCGACAGCAAGAGCTTCACTTCCTCATTCTTCCCCACGCATGCCCGCTCGCTGCCAGCGCCGTGCAGCCCGGCCAGGACAGCTCCGCAACAACAGACATTCCCACCCAACAGCAAGTACTGAACTTGGTCCATAACACATCTTCCTACCCTTTTTTCAAAGCTACACAAAAACTACTGGGCTTCAGTAGCTATAGAAAGTTCTTTTTTAAAATTTCTTAAAAAAAACCCCAAAAAACCAACAAAACAACCACACACCACCAATATTCTATCCTAAACTTACTGAAGCTCAGTTAAACCATATTCAAAATTTACTTTCTTTTACCCTCAATAATTTTTAATTTTACTGTGGAATACAAAGGAAGAAGTTTATCTACTTGCATGAAAACATCTCTTATTTGGAAGTCTATAACATACTGTAGGGGAAAAGGGGACAGTTAAAGACAAGGTGTTAACCCTCATTTGAAGCTTCCTGGCTTATAACAACACAAGGGAAACAAACAAGCACAAACAACAGAAAAACACACCACTATCACCACCACAACTCTATCACAGTACCTGCACAACAGGGGATCTAATTAAAGCTTCATAATATCCTGTGAGGCAAGAGCTGATGTCTTACTAAGAATGGAAAACTGATGAATAAGGCTGTTTACCCAGTGTTTCGGGGGGGAGGAAGGGACGAAACCTAATATATCACTTACCTGACCTCCTATTCTCAGTCAACATTCAATCAGTACTCCTACACCATTAGGGTACAAACATCAAAAGGCAAGATGTGCAGAGGAAGCTTTAAGTTCCCTGCCTGACCCCCAGACACACACCCTGTGCGTGGCCCACACACACATTTTCAGGAAAGAAGTACGTGGCCAACTTCATAATTTCTGGTTCATATTCTACATCCTTTACAGCTTATTTAAAAGAAAGGGGAAGCAACCAATTCTCAATTGAAATGGTTTCATGCTTTATTACCTAGGAAAATTCCTCTACCTCTTGTAAGGGCTTCCAAGCCTCTAGGTGAAGCCTGGGGGGCTAATGACAGATAGATGCATCTAGAGCATGGTCCTTTCATTTCAAATGAAGGGTTCTGGTATTGACCACTAAACAGGACTGTAACAGTAACACAGTGACTAAAAATCAAGGAAGAATAAAATAGATTAACAGAAGAATGGCAGTAAAATATCTATCCATAACAGTTTTCTGAAGAGACACTTGGGTTCAATCGGTCAGCTGAATACCCAACTAACCAAAGGAACTGCAACAATGACAAATTGGAAAACCAAAGGTAATGATCAAGCAACTAACATGTCCTTAGAGAATTATTCTGACATTACTGAGACTGAGGCTTTTCTGAGTAATTGGGGCTGAGATGACATTTCCTCACCCATACCAGAAAATTAAAAATAAAATTTAAAAAAAAAAAAAAAAAAAAAGTGGAAATTTATGTATCCAGGAGGATTAATCTCTCCTATGTCAGTTTTTCAAAGTTATATATGAGTATAATCTACAAAATATATTTTTTCTGTTTGGTTTAAAATAAACCCAAACACACACAACTTCCAGATCTGTTAAGTGCTTGCTATCTGATGACCCACAATAAAGATAAACCAGAATGAGCTCATATAAGTTTTCAGTCAGATTCAAGGGTACAGGCACACATTTCCTACCTCTTGGTGCCAGCTGAAGAAGTCACTACTCTTAAAATCACTAAAAATGGTTTTGTTTTCATGCAGGAATAATTTACAGTTACCTGACTATTACTATGGGCATTCAGATTCAGGAAAGCAGGGGGGAAAATCTTGTTGCCACTGCAATGACTATTTCTAAGCAATGATAAAGGCAAGTAGACATAAACCATTAAGTCCCAGCATAATTCAATGAAAGACAGAGCTATAAAAAAACCCGATCTAAAAAAAAAATAAATTAGGAAGTGTTGCTTGCCACCCACTCTGCAGCAAGAGCTTCCCTCCCAGCTTGATTCAGCAGCTGTAATTCTGCTCTGATGTCAGTGACACTGCAGCTATAATAACAGTAATTCTCCCCTCCTGTGTGTCATTGTATCACATTGCGGTGATAAAGTCTGGCTGGAGACATTGGTAAAAAATCCAAAAAAGCTCCCCTAGCCTCCCACCTACAATAGGATCTTTAATAATTTCCCCCTCCACCAGTACATTTTTTTGTAAAAGAATCACTCCCCTCTGGAAGAAAAAATAATCAGATCCAGAACTGCCAAAGCTGGATCTTCTTGGGTGCTTTGTGGGTGCATGTTTTTTATCGTGTACAGTGAAAATATTACTGAAAATACTTTTGACAGACTTACAAGGCTAGAACTGAATATTAGTCTGAAATCCCTCCCCACTTTCTTCTCCTTATGTTCAAATGCTAGCATTACACTATTCACTCTCCCAAAAATTAGGGACTGGTAGTGGTTGAAAGGGACCTCTGGAGATAATCTAGTCCATGTGTCATCGTCCCCCCCAACTCAAGCATGTTCACCTACATCAAGCTGCAGATGTTTTTAGTTTCTTTCAAGCTAATTCAGATTTAAAAAAACCCAAACAAAAAACAAGCAACAAGCCAACCAAAACCCCAAAGCTCAAATATCCAAAATTCCAGGTGCAATAATAAGGAAATACTGTAAGAGCAGCATTAGGGGAACACACTTGTTATGGCCAAGCACAAGAAAGAAAAGGCTTCTATTTCAATGACTCATTTAGAGTCAAACATAAAATCCCATTTTATATTGAACTTTACAGGTAGTCAGAAAACAAATTTTATGTGTGCATTTGAAAACTCTGTCTCAGAAGTTCCTCTTTAGCGTTCCCCATTTGTTTTAATTTCTTCGACTTGGAAGTGTTTTTTCTTGTCACTTAGATGCTGCCCCCATTTTTAAAACAGCTTCATGTTAATAACTGTTTACATAACAGTCTCTAATAAAGCTTCAGTTATTCTATTTAAAAAAAAAATCCTTCAAAGCAATTTTTGGAAGACTGCACTTAAACTTCAAAAAGATACTTTTATTAAAGCACAAAGTCATCCAAGAGCAGTGAAAATAACTAATGAATTTTTAAAACAAAACTACTGATGTCGTTGCCTGTCTGCTTGTTTTTTAATGCATGAATTAATTTTAAATGTTATAATCACAAGAAGGAATCCTTTATTATATGTTGTATATAAAACAATCTCTAGAGTGAGATGCTATTTTAAAAGGCAGTGCAGAACCTAGTCTGCTGGCACATACATTTTATCATAGGAGTTCACAATGACAATTTTTAGAATAATGCCCCAGCCTTATTCTAATTCTGTACCTTCTCACACTCTTCTCTCAAATATTTTGAAACAGAATTTTATAATTACAACTGTATCAGCTTCATGAATTCATCTCCTCTACTTCAGGCACCTGCTCAGGCAGCAATATATCATTTCTACATTAACAAGAAACTGCACAGCACCATCAACCTCAGGGAAAAGGCACGTATTAGAGAACAGTTGCCAAAACACTGTTCTGCTTACCACAACACTGCAGTCCTAACAACCACTTGCAAAACATAGAGCTAGGCAGACTGAGAAGTTGCTAATAGAAGATAATCCAGGGTTTCTCCATTTTTCCCCCAGATCACAACTTCAGTCTAGCTGCCCTCATCCTGTCTAGAACTAAAAAAAAGCATCATTAAAAGATTACTGAAAATAACCAAGCTGCAAATAAAGACCAAATCACAGCCACTACCAACAAGCACAATACCCCAGAAGAGATTTAAACACCACAGCAACAGAATCTCATTTCTACTAAGCAGATAATAACCTGCATTGCTTATCACAGGCTAACATGGGTTAACAATCATATTACTGCAAGGACTAAAACATCCAGACTTCTGTTTTCTTTATGCCATTGATCAAGACAGATAATGAAACTTCACCTGCTGGGCATTTTCAGTGCAGTTTCAGGCATGGCTTACAGTGGGGCAAGGCAGAACTGCTGCTCTTGTGCCAGCTCTAGCTCTGACATGTGTCACTTATGCCAGGGACATATGACTGTTAAACCAACCCCATTCCCACACCAGCTTCTAACAGGCTTCAAAAGCTGTTCCAGGTCTGTCATTAAATGGTGCTGAAAACATAAGGGAAAGAGTGGGGAGAGCACAGAAGTAGAAAACTTCAAGACAGCTTCTTTTATCTTCAACACAGACTTGTCAAGTTTTTAAGAGTAGCCTACTTGGGCACAACCAGGGCAACACAAAATTTTAAGTTAAATTCATTAATTGGATCAATCTTTAAAGTATTGGCTAATTTTTAGCTAGACATTTAAATGCTATTAAGAAATCCTAATAATGAGGATAACTAGACTAACAGAATGATGAGAGTAGGTGGAATTGAATAAGCAAATGAAATTATAACCTGTTAAAATTGTTCCTTTATTAAAAAAATCAACTAAAAATTATCTGTTTCAAAAGCAATGCTTCGCAGCTAGATATAACCAGTGTTTCTTGACACAAGTCATGCAAATACAGTAAAACAACCACAAGTTTCATCTCATCATGATTATAGCACTGAATGAAGTGCTATCTGCAGAAGAAATAATCGTATAGCTGTCCATAACTCCAAGTTTCCTTACTGCTCCTAGAATCAACAGTTGCAAACAAAGAAGCAATCGTGTAAGCATTACAATAGCTGACACAAAAATAGCTTACGGGGACCAAACTAAGCCAGATATCCTCATCTGCCAAGTCTCGTAGTAGTTTCAGTGGTAGTAATAACAGGAATATTAAGATAAAGAATAATTTTCACAGATGACTGTTTCCATGACACAGGCTGCAATTGTGTTTTGATAACATAACCTAGTCTACACCAAAGCTCCGGAGTCATCCAAGGTTAAGTGGCAGCTTGTTGCAGAAACGGCACCAAGCCTGGTGAGTTTTAGCTCTGTTATAGCAGTTGCACTAATGAAAAAAAAAAACCAAAACACCAAAATAAACACCACAAACAAAAATACAATACACAAAAAAACCCAACTGAAACAAAATGCAACACAAACACACAAAAACAAAACAAAAAACGAACAACAAAACCCGCCAACCTCAAAACCAACAAAACCAAACATAATTAGCCTGTCAACATACTATTCAAGATTTTCTCCACATCTTTGAACATAGTTTTGTTATAAAAATCCAAACACTATTCAGCACGGACAAACCTGCTTGTAACTTTTAAAGTAGTGTTAAATTACTATTCACACAGTGCTTAAAGTCTTTAAATATCAGTAAGGAGAGGTCATACAACTGTTGCTGAAAAGCAGGTTAATTCAGGTACTTCTGACTCAGAATGTAATTGAGCCTCATTTGCTCTAAATGCTACTGGCACTCAGTGATTCAATTTGTAGCACTGCTTAAAAAGAGCAGTTCCAGAGGCCAGAAATAGCCTGGGGCAAGGTACTCCTTCTGAATGAGACTTTTCATGTAACCTTCAATTATAAAGAAAAAAAACAACCCAAACTTTAAATATTCTGCTGCTGTGGTGCTAGTCTCACTTAACTTTCCAGATTTGTAAAAATAGCATCTTTTCTTTACAGCTTCACAAGATCATTAATAACAGTACTCGTGGTTTCATCGAGTGGAAACAAAAGGCTCAAGTCTCAGGGTTTCCATTAAACACCTACTCTTAACCAATAACAAACATCTCGGAGATTAACCACAAAAATGAAAGCTGCCACTTTTCTTTTTTTGTCAAGTTGTTGTTTTGTTTTTTTTTAATACAGCAAACTATGGAAGGCAGTCACGTATAAGAGGTAAAAAACCAAACATCCAACATCCCATTGATCATCCTGTCAGTAACAGAAGTATATTTAGTTTTGGCAGAAGCCTGAACTCAAATGGGGGAAAAAAAAATAAATAGTATCTTACATCTTCTTAAAAAGAGCTTTTAATTACAACCCTGATTATAAAAGTTTTAAGTTAACATAACTTGAAAATAATCCAAGCAATAGGGCAACATAAAATAATCCTAGGAAGATACCTATTAAAAATCCACTACCAACTTGATTAATTTTGCTGCTCCAGCCTTGTAATTTTGTTGGTCAAATAAAGTTCTCTTATTTAACGTTTACTTTGTTTGAAAGATGTCCCAAGTGGACCAGTCCATGAAGAATAATTTTCTCATTCAGTTATTAATGCTAAGATTTAAAAGATATATTAATATCTGAAAACATATTACGTCTATATAATAGCAGTATTAGCAACTGGAATAACATAAAATAAAGCAACACATAGGACACAATCTCCCTGGCTTTATTACTCAAGTTCTGCAAGTTAGAAGCATGTAGTTCCCCACAGCATGCTGAATTAGTGTACCTTTTCAAAAGCCAAGGACAAACTTCTGTTAACCATATTCAGGGATTAGATCACACTCATTGAAGACTGAAGACTGGAAGATACTCAGAAAGAAAACATGAGTAGATATAAAGCTGAACATATTTTACTTCATCTGGGTGTTTCAGCTTCTATTAACAATCTCATTCTTTAAGTGGTTACAACCCATCACGACTTAAAGTCACACACCATCACAGACTGCTCTGTTCTAGCCTTCACACACCCCAACTCTATTCCAGCACCTTCAGAGTAAATCTGATAAATATTTTACAGTTACTGCACACCAAGATTGCACAGAAAACTGCTTCTATTTTTTAAGATTTCCTTCTTTTAGAATCTTAAAACAGAATGGATGCACTTAGCTGTCAATCAGACTTCTACTGCTGCAGACCAAGCCAGCATGACAAGTAAACCCTGCACAGGCAATACTCGCATGACTTGATCATTTAAATTCCCTCTGTCTTCTATTGTGTAAGCCCCTGATTAAACAGCAGGTATCTAAATATATGACAAGTCATAGGAGAGAAAAAAATAGGCATTGAAACCACCTTACCACCTTTTACACACTCTATTTAGTCACTGAAATGTTTGGGGAATAAAAGCAAGAGCAGGAAGCTAGAACTAACGGACAAAATTCCAGAAACAAAATTTGCAAAATCTTAGTGAAAAGCCACCTGTAATAGCATTATGAAAGAACTAGGAATTATTTTCTTTAATATACAAAACTTATAAAGAACAAAGTATTTAAACATATTTATTAGCATAATGCAGTCATTGGAATTTTGCAAGCTCTGTCAATTTTTTTTCTGTGATGACAGCTCACATACCAGTCTGTCACATCACCCTGACTGCTTCTATTCCCCCTTCTCAAAAGCTATGCTAATTCATTAAGGTAATTTCAGAACTTGTCAGATGTGCTTGAAGGAAAGGATTGCTGTCACTCACTTCCCCTTCCTGAAGGCTCCCAATTACTGTCACATGAACTGGCAAATTAAACTGAGGGGGTTTTTTTTCCCCTTGTCTTGGGAGGAAGGGCAGTAACATCTTTATCAGGTGAATTCATATATTGTTCAGAGGGATGCAGACTGGAACGTTAAGGGGTTTTTCTCCCCTTCAGATTTTTCTAAATAATTTCACTATATAGTGAGCAATGCAAACACCACACCCTGGACTCCTGTAGCCAAGCAACAGTCACAGCATCACACCTTCCAGTACCAAAGCACATCTGACCCTACCGATAACCAGTGTTCTGGTGACGCCTTTCCTCCTGGTGGGGCCTGAAATCATCCACATCGTGCCCAAGCCTCAGCCTGACAAAGCTCAAGTTGTTCTGTTCTAAACTGGTCTAGTGAAGCTGAAAACCCACATAAAATGCCTGTGATCATATAATTCCTCCTCATAAACACACCCAGAGACATCCCCACCCAGTCCTTGTGTGCTATTTTACACCAAGGGTTGAGCGAGAAGTTCCACTGAGAAAGCAGTGACTAGAAAAGCTAAGTACAGAATTCTGCTTGCTGAAGCCATATAAATCACCAGACTTAGAAAACCAGGGGGGAAATACTTCATTTTTATGAACTACAGTGCAGAGATTGCAACACAATTTAGAATAATCCAACTGATTAATTTCTGATACACCTAGTACAGGAATAAATACTGTCAAGCTTAAAGTTACTTGACAGTTTTTGTTGTCTTATTAGTCCTGGCTTTATTCCTTCCTTTTTTGCAAATGCTACAAAAATGAGACAGAAAAATCACCATTAAGGAGATTAAAACTTTGCCAATTATTCCTCCCCGTTCCCCAGAATGTATTCTGCAAAAGTTAGAGTGCTTGGTGAGAAGATGTATCTTATTAACTCCACTAATCATTAAAGAAAAGGGATAAATTTAGTACAAGTCTAACATAAGGATTCATTTTGTTTTGCATCCACAAGCCTGCAGTACCAGATCTCTCTTGCCCTTAACTAGAACTCTGCACTTACCTACCAGCAGCCCTCCAAACAGGAGACTGAAACAGAAACACTACTTTCAAAACCCAAGCAGGCCATCAAAGGTGACTTATTACAATATAGGTCCTTAGTGTGTAAAAATACCAACTTGGCTGCTCCCTTTTGTTTTCTGGTACAGCGTTCAGGAGAGCTTTCTCCACAGCCTTTCATCACCACAGCCTTTCATCACATTATTTTAATAAAAAATATAAGAAGGATCTTGCACTCTGATAGAACTTTCATGACTACATCCAGAGTCACCAGTAAAATGAGAAGCAGCATCATGGAAGGGAAACCTGCAAAGCTACATTTCCCAATGCGTTCTGACACGAGTCAGAACAAGGTTATTCCCAATGTCTCCAGTCACCTACTCTTATCAACAGGCAGACTCTTACTCTTACAAATAACATACATACATTATATAAAATCAGAGATGGAATGATTTAGAGGGCTTCCAAACAGTCAACCCTTACTCTGAGCACCTCTTCTGTGCACTAAATCACGATTATCTATGCAAAACACATTATGTGTCTCCCTGAAGATACTTAATGCCAATGCATCCTTAAACTTGGCAAATGGGAAGAGATGACTCAGAAGAGAAAAATAGACTGAATCATTAAGTCAGCCATCATCACATCAGGAAAGGCTCTGTATAAAGTACAAGACAGTAGATAAATGTCATAAAAAGCGATCACAAAAGTGGTGTCTTCAGATAGCAGCCACAACATGATTTAACACAGAGCACCAGCACAGGAGGCACAAGCATTAGCATGTCCAGGAGACAACCCTGACAGCTCACACCTTCTCTGTTATAATACAACAGCTGGCAACAAAACAGCTACAGTTAAAATAGTCTGGACTATTCCAAGCAAAGAAAGTTTAACTAATACTCATTTTCCTGAATAACATTTTCCTTCCACTCACATGAATTGCTTACAAAGAACTCTGTGTCCAGGCTTCCATCCTGAAAGCCCAGTTTAACAAAGGAGACCAAAATTCTTCATTTTAACTGAAGCTAGGTTTGTTGGTTTGGTTTTGTTGGTTTGGTTTTTTTTTTTGGTAGGACTACTAAGAGCTCTCTTTTAATTAATTCTACAGGAGGTCTTTTCAGGCAATTAAACAAGAGAATGACTCATAAACAGGAAGGACAGCCCGAGTCGTAGCCTCTGCTTTAACTTACCCAGTCCATTCCATCAAGCCAGTTTGGCCTAACTTATTTCGTCTTTCTCCTTTCAAATTAACAGCAACAGCCAAAGTAGTCACGAGGGAGTGCACCATGAACAATGCTCCCTAACTTCTCACCAGTTCCAGAGGAAGCAGTGACATTTTGATAGCTCCCAGTGAAGTCCAAGAACAAAGAGTCCCACGGTTGCTCCATTATCCTAATAGGCCATCCTGCAAGCAGGAATTGTCAAAGCAATGAAATTAATAGGCAATATGCCATCTCTGTTACCTGCATTAGCTAGCTGAATTGAATACTGGCTCCTAGCACAACAAAGTTTAATAATAATAAAAATTTCATTTCCAAGGAAAGTAGCTAATACCAGAGAAAAGGAGAGGTGAAAACACCCATGGATCCAGGAGAAAAAAAAGCCAATTCTACAAGAACATAGAGCATTTTAAGAAATGAAAAAAAGGTATCTATACAGAAAAGTAATTTCAAGTATGGAAAGATAGAAGGGAGATTGGTATTTTCTTTATAATTGCTTTAGTAATTTCTAGGACTTTGCCCTGTTGCGATTTATTTTTGAAACAAGGTCTGTATTCTCCTTACTAAGTAAGACTATGAATTACTGTCCTTCTGGAGCTACTAAATAAGAGCTAGTAACCTTCCAGCTTCCAGAAATGCTTGAATTTTAACATCTACCCACACAAAAATTAGTAACAATGCAGGTGACCAATGATGTTTTCAATATTACAGTAAACAACTATTTCTCAAGGTCTGTTTAAATAATCGGTTCTATTGTTAACAAGGTACTTTGTTTATTTAGTATGGTCCCTGAGCTCCTCAGAAAGGTCTCAAATCAATTGCTCGAATGCCATGTAAAAAAGAATATCATTCTTCAAGAGCTCAAGAAATTCCTAACAAAGGCAGAGAACACCTCATACCTTACTGGGAAGATTTTCCACTTGCTTCAGAGTGTGCATACATTCCAATGTTTTTTTCCATTGCCCCTTGTCTGAAGCAGGACAATATTTTGCTCTTTCATACATCCACAAACCACTCAGAGCACATCACTGGGGCACAAAACCCAGGCTTGATTTTTGTAAAAGGAAATAGGAATCTTAAATGGTGAAACATCACAGAGATGATTGCTTCACAGGACTCATAAGCATATTTTTTCATTATTTCATTAAATTTTTCTACCAAGCATCCTGGAGAACAGCTTACACTCAGAAACATGAGACTTAATTATCAACAGGCCAGTGTAACTGCCAGAATTATTAATGGTCATAAAATAATGTTTATGCAGCATGTCACAATTTCAGAACACCATGTAAGCTATTCAAACTCACTTTCTAATATTTCTTTCAAATTTTGTGGACATTAATTTCAAGGTCTGTCCTTTGGTTCTTGCATTTTGGCATAGCACTAAAAATAAAGGGCACAAAACACTCTAATCTTGCTGTACTGCGAGTACCAGATTCTTCAGATACAAACACTGGATAAGGGAGTCTTAGCACTTTCATTTGTTAGTACATCAAATAGTATTTGAAGGATTTCCATTCTAAACTGATAACAAAAAGGCAGGTGTGTGGAGTGGGAGAGAACAAGCTAAATTAACGTGACTTAGAAAAGTAAGTCAACAGTAAGAGTTTTATTTTCACTAACATTTGAAGGGCAGTTATATTACACAGTCAATGTTATAAAACACCCAAGAGTTACTCATTCAAGTATAACTGCTACAAAAAGTGAGGAGCACTAAGTAAGCAGAATGTTAACTCTAAAAACCCAGAGAAAGTTAAATGCTACTGAACACTGGGAATGTTCCAAAGAAGCTGGTTTATTAACAAGTAGATAATTAAAACCAACCCCTTGGTGTGCATTTCAATTTATTCACTTGGTAACACCTTTCCTGAACCTCACTCCCTTTGCTTAAAAGATGACTTTAGAGTTGGAGACCAACATTTTCTGCCACAATTTATCAAAAATAAGTAGTTGCAGGTCCCCGAAGATCTTCAGTGAATAAGAGAGACAAGATTCCTGCTACTGAAGTAGAAGTCTCCTTTCAAAACAGTGGGAAAGTTAAAAAGCTGTAACTGAAAAACATCCCAACTTGCTTGCCACCATCTGAAATAATTCCTATAAATGATTCCAGGAGGAAGTTCTGAGAAGACCTTTAGAAACAGGCTACAATTTCCATCAGCTGATCAACCAGAATTTTACTATGAAGAGGTTTAAGAACAACCATACCTCAACTTTCATGCTTATCCTGACAGGGTCTGTCTGGTAAACATGGAAGCATCATGAAAAATAGAGATGTTTGGAATGCCCAGTTTTTATGTTAAGACTAACAGTCTGCTTTTAAACAGAAGTTCATCAGATCATTCTAAAATCAGCATAGTAGAGAGATGAGATATACCAGACCTTCCTTGTTAAAACAAAACAAACAAACCAAAAGAAATCAGGAACTACCTGCAAGATGTAGATTCTCCCAGACCAGCCCACTTCAGCTACTACAGCTACTCCACATGCCTACTAACCAAGTCTCAGATTAACATAAAATGCACCCCCCCAAACTCCAAATATTTATGCAATTAACAAATAGCACTTTATGTGAAGACTGAAAAGAAGTGGTTTTGCAAGAAGTCTCATGAGAGGGATCTATACAGCAAGTACATGTCACTTCCGGCTCTTGTAGTGACTTCAAGGTTGGAACGAATAATTGTCAATAAAAACTCCAGCCTCTGAAATGCTGAACTCAAGACTCACCTAACCACAATATTACCACTCTTGACACAGTGTTCTGTGTTGTCTCCAATTACACAGCAACCTCTGCTGCAATCTGTGTGAAGCAAATGAAAGGCCAGTTCCTTCCCTCAGACACACACTACTTCTCAGTTTAGCTGTGTATCCTCCATTTCTTATGTTGCACAACAGGAAAAATTGAATTATTTTCTCTGTCAAAACGATCCTCTTCTCCTACCTCCTCTCTCCTCCTCCCAAGCAGCTCTTAGATTGGGATTTTTCTCCATGTTCCTCATAAATCCTCTTTTTTTAAGTGTAGCTAACATTGGAGAAACTCAGTAAAGGCACACATTCTTCTATATGTTCATGTATGTACATGTTGTGCTTGTGGTTCCCAAGATACTTAAAACAACAACCAACAACAAAAAAAACAGCCTATGGAACCAAAGCTTTCATGTAATACTCTACAAAGGATGTCTAGGTCCCTTTTCCAATGTGATTTAATGCTAAAGACTTCAGATTTTCCATATCTCAATGGCTGGAACACAGGAGTTGCTGCTAATTAAGGCAATATGACATTTTCCAGCTGTATAATGCAAGTGTCTTGCTCACTCTGAGTTCAAGTTTGATCCAGGGCCAGAGCTACTGTCTCAAAACAGTGGTACCTATATGCAGTTCTGCCAGTCTCACTGCAAACATCTGTAAGTCTACCTTCATATACTTTCTTCATTACACTTCTGATGTATATAAGCAGCCACCTCCACATGTCCAAAGCTGCCCTAGACCCCACATAGCTGCCTTCCCTCTCATTGTATTAAGAAACCACAGAGAGGGCAGGGGGACACCCACCACACCGCTCTAGTTCCACCAGAGAATATTGCACAACCTGTACTGCTACAACAAAAATTTGCAACTAATGATTTAGTAATCTTGCTATTTGTCTCACAAAAGTTCCTTTCTTTTCCAGCTAGTAGCACACAGCCTGTTGCTACCAGACAGTACCAGGAAAGCTATTTCCTCAAGCACACTAACCAGAAAAGTCTTTTCATAGCAGAAAAAGCTATTCACAATAAGCTGATAAGACTCTTACACCTTCTTGCCCATTACTCATTTCCACAAAAAACCCAAACACATCAACCCAACTCATTAGAAATCTGTTAGCTCTTTGAAATCTAATACTATTGAAATTTTTACCTTGCTGGTAATCAAGAAAATGAAACTGATGCAAGAGATAACCATCAAGAGACACACTTCTTGAGAAAAACAAGTGGTCAAACTAAGTGATGGGAACAGCACCCAATTCACAGCATACACTGTGGAATCTGCGGAAAGGAAAGTAACAGCATCAGTAAATATTTGTGGTTTTTCTTTCTCGGTTATCATGAGTTCACAGACTTCAGGCTGCATTACTGTAATAGAGCCTACACAGAAGCTTGAATATCACACTGAAATTTCAGCTGGTGCAGGATGTTCATATAATGAGCTTTCACAACAGAAGTAGAATATATCTTTATTCCCATATGATAATGGGTTCATATTCATTACCAAGTGCAGTCCAAGGCATTAACTTCAATCTACAGCTTCTCTCTTACGCACTTTGTCTCTTGATTTTTTCTTGGTCCCACAGCCATTAATACTTGGAATGCACCAGCAAACAACTACCCAATTTACTAGATACAGGAAGAAGAACCATAAAGCCACAGAGTTTCACCTGAAAAATGATTCAGTTAATCCACTGGAGAAAAGTATTTGAAAAAATGAGCAGGCTTCACAAGAAATTTTAAGAAGTTTTATAAAGGCTCATCTGTTTAAAAGGTATCTTATGATAGTGGCTGTTGTGTAGCTATTTTGAGATGCTCCATGTTAGGGAGCGTAAATGCAGGCGTGTTCGCTACCATTATCAAAGGCAATCACCATAAGAATCACCCAAGACCTCCGAATCACATTTAAAGGAATCAGCTTTACATTTTAATATACACATTCACTGAATTGCAGCTTCTGCAACACAATTCAGTAAGACTGATAATGATTTCTACACAGATTGCTGGTGAATCACTGACAACATGGCAGAAATTTCCTAAAGCAATTCTGTTAATTTCTGTTCATCTGCTTTAGTATGACCACTAATGACAATATACATGTCCACATATAATAATACACGTCCCGAGATGCCTGTAAATTAAGCCTTAACATAAATTTATTAATCCAGAAACTGCATATAACTGTCCATAGGAACACTAGTTTTCAAAATCATTATCAGCATACAATAATCTTAATCATAAATCTCTAAAATATTTTACTTTATATAAGCTGGTTTGGATACAAAACTGAGAAAAAACCCCACCCAAACCCAAAACAAACAAACAAGCAAGTCACCAGAAAACATACAAGTAACTTCCCACTCATCTCTGTTAAGGTTACTTCTGCTCAAAAATTACTGACAAGCACACCACTCAAGTCTCTGGTTGTCAAAACAGACTGCACTGATGGCACCTGGACTTCTCAACTCCCCTCAAAGCAGCTTGTCAAGCTGTCTGCTGTGACAGAACCTTTTCTAGGACAGGAAGGTAAAGCCATCACCTATTGCAGGGAAAAGGTGCCCAACTGGTAATGTCTGCTGCTATTTATGGGATGGAAACTGTAATTTTGTATTAACACTGGGTATTAATGGACTGCAGAAAACCGTGGTGCTACTGCTAAAGCTTATAAAGCCTCAATAAACTGCACAATCCTCCTAGGAACTGCAGGTTATTTATACTAGTATGAAGTCTCTTATTAGCTGTACTGACTGCAAACACAGAAACAGACATTTATGTTTGGTAAAACTGACACCCTCCACATGCTTATAAAATTGGAAAGAGTAAAAAAAAGAAACTAAGGTCAGAAATACTTTAACTTATACTTCAGATTACTGTCTTATCTAACAATTCAATAGCTATATGTGAATGAAGTATAAATGCAAAATTTAGCAACTGCCTTCCTCTACTGAGCAGTCATTAGAAGACAGCACAGCTAAACCAGTCACAATGATTAAAGCTGCTCTGCCAACACCCCAGGTTACTTTGAATCTTTTAATGTCTCTTTTTTTCCCCACTTCCGCCATTTTCAATATAGTAAAACCACACAGAACAACAGCATCTACCACTGGAGGGGCAGATTGCTTTCTTGACTAAAATAAAAATAAAAAATAAATTACACCTACTCTGAAAAAAAGGCACACAAGCATGTGGAGAAAATAAAACATTCCCAATTCCTAGGAATAAAACGGTATCAGTTCCCAGATTTAAAACGACAGAGGCCTCACAATGGCTTTTGAGGACAAAAACTGACACCAGGACCTTGCCAACCACCGAAGCACGTTAAAACGCAGCTATACCAACACCGCACTCCCGGCAAGAAACCTTACTCATCCTCACCCTGTTAACCCAACAACTACAACACCAGGGTGAAAAAATAGTGAAAGTGAAGGGGAGTTTCTGTTCGCTTTTATCACAGTGCCCCCCCGCAAAGAAAGGCCCGGGACCACCTCGCTCCTTCCCTCAGGCGTCACAGACAAAAGATCGACAACCCGGGGAGGGCGGAGGTGTCCTCCCCGCACCGGCCACGGGAAGAAAGGGGACTCTGGACTTACTCCCCCCTACACTGCTGCTCGTTCTACTGGGCCAAGTAAGACATGGGGACGAGTTTTCTTTCCAGGCACACAGAGCGCCTGGAAAAACAACAGCACACGCAGGCCACACACAAAAGCCGCCAGTCCCCTCTCCGCCGTAGCCT
The DNA here is from genome assembly GCA_024611195.1 of Ceyx melanurus. NCBI lineage: Eukaryota > Metazoa > Chordata > Aves > Coraciiformes > Alcedinidae > Ceyx > Ceyx melanurus. Next base: position 88,532 of record JANHGL010006578.1, read on the forward strand.
GAGGCAATTCCGCCTCTTTCACCGCCTCAGGCTGGACCCATGCGCCTGGGCTTTCTCGACTCCCTCCGCTTCCCCCGCATCGAGGAAGGCAGCCCCCACGGCTCCCTCCCCCCCTCCCTGCTCGGGGCGCCCCGAAATAGAGCCCATCAGAAGCCTAAGGCCTAGCAAGGCAGGCAGCGGCACAGGCCCCACGAGCAAGGGCAGCAACGGCCCCTGTGCTTCCTTTCCCCAGGAAGGGAAGCAGAGCCCCGAAACCGGCGGCGCTAAAGACGGG
>JANHGL010006579.1:0-29670 GCA_024611195.1 Ceyx melanurus
TCCAACTTGCACCCATTGCCTCTCGTCCTGTCATTGGATGACATTGAGAAAAGTCTGGCTCCATCCTCTCTACACTTCCCCTTAACATATTTATAAACATTAATGAGGTCCCACCTCAGTCTCCTCCAGGCATTTTCCACATGTTTTTGTAGTTTTGGCATTCCTGCTCTTGGCTCATATGGTAAGAGCTTTGAACTTGGGTCTTCTTGAAGGCACCAGCGCTTTGAAAATTAAATCAATGTTGAACTGATTGCACGTCTAATGAACAGGTGGATGTAGGAATTATTTTGTCCTAACCTGTTGGTTTTACCTGGCATCTTTCCTTGATCCTAACACAGTCATAAAAACATGAAGGTGACCTGAAGTGTCACTAAACTACTTCATGTTGTGATTGATCCATTGCTGTCACAGCAGTGCTGTCAGTAATGCTGTCACGTGCAATGTCAGTCGCAGAAAAATAAGTTAGGTGTTGGTAGTGTTTTAAAACAACAGTGGAAATCTTGATTTGTGTGGTTCAGCCAGGTCCTGCTCTGACGTCTGCCCTACTCCCAAGGGTGACAGAGAAGCAGAGCTAAGGTATGACTCCTTTTCCCTGGTGTAGTGCCAGAACAGAGCTCTGTGCCCAGGGGAGCACTAGTGCCATCCTGTTCCCCTGCCCTGTGATGCACTGAAGCCTCCAACGCAAGAGCAGACCAACCAGGGACAGCAGGGGGCTCTTCCCATCCCTGGGGTTTTTCCTCCCCTACAGTAGCATTGACTCTTGTCCAATGTAATTGTGCTAAAATACTTGGTGGTTATCTATGTTACTATGGTGTTTTTAAACAATATTAGGAGAGATACAAACAGTGTGACCTGTTACATTTTTACAGCTGTAATCTTGGAGGAACTGGCAGTGCTTAACTGGAGAAAATACAGTTGTTGATTTATGGTCTCTTCAGCTGCACTCAGAAATGTTGACAGGCAGTCAGGAATCAGTAATTTGTTCAAGGAAGAGTTTGATGATTCTGATGTTGAAAGATGTTCCAGGTGCCTAGGCAGCAGTTTTGTGCTGCTGAACTGGCACTTGTAGCATAGGCTTCACATTCAACAACAGGAAATACCAGAGAATTATGGAAAAAGAAAAACAAAGCTACTATCTTAAAGGTGCCCAGAGAAAGTTTGAAGAAACAAAAGCTGTGTATTGAAACAAATATTCTTAATAAATTACTTTTCCTATTAAAAAATGTCTCAGGGATAAGTTGTAGATAACTATGTATATTGATGAAAGCTGTGACAGTGAAGCTGGAGCAACTTCAGAAGTCTAGAAAGGTAACTGAAGCACAGACCCTACTTGAGGTGTTGCAGGCAGAGAGTGGTTTTGCTACCTGTTTGAACATCTAACTGGATTGCAGTTGGGCACAGGGAATGCTGAGAGCCTCGTTGCTAGAATAGGTGATGAAGGATGGGATTTGAGAACCCTACAGTCAGATGCCGCAAGTCAGAGCTATTGTTTATTTGGAATCTACTTGTCCAACATGTGAGAAAAGCACTGCTATGTCTTTGTTGTGTGGCTAAGGTTCAGGTTAATATTTTTTATTCCTAGCTGTATTAGGACTTACTCTGCCTAACGTACATTGAACTGCATTTTATGTGTGTAGCTTCCCACCTGGGAAGTATTCTTTATTCAGTGAAGATAAAGAGATTAAATCAAAGGGACTTGCTTCTTGATTTGGTTGGTTAATTTTTTTAGGGCTGTTGGTTGGAGCTGTGATGGATCTTGGGGAGAGTCTGATGTGAGAGAGGCAGAGTGGTAATAAAGGAACTAGAGTACAGTGAGCATGGAGGTTAAGACCAAAGCTGTTTGTACTTCAAACATGTACTTCAGCAAATGTTTGCATGTAAGTGACCTTTCCTGTTTGTTCACAGGTCCTTGGTTATTGGACTGTTGAGGTCAGTAGTAGCTATATCAGCACAGGAATGGGGAAATCTGCCTGAGGGGGAAAGGTAAGTCTGGCTTATTCACTATGGATTTCAGCAGCTAAGTCTTTTGCCTTGATACTTCCTGCTCCTGCATTAACCATGTGCACTGCTGACCTCACCAGTCCAACTCACATTGGAACTGCTTGGTGTGCATGGAGAGCCAGAGCAACCTGCACAGCTTCAGGATCTTGAAGGGGGTGTACACAGGCATTCATGACATGGGGAATTGGGTAGTATTCACTGTGGTAGTATTTTGAGCTAAGTACCAGGGACTGGTTTTGTCCTGTATGTAGTTCTTGGGTAGGAGAAGAAATGACACAGAATATAGGTCTTTTTTCTCGTATAATGATTGACTGGCAAGATTCTGGAAGAAGTCATTGGTGCATATAGCAGAAATCTAGGCACACTGTACACAAATAATGTTAACAACTTCTCTTTTAGTGAGTGGCAATGTATTTTACTAAATTGTTTGAAAGCTTAGTCAAGAACGTACCATTTATGTTGAAGTCTTAACTTTGGGGCAGGGAAAATAGTTGTCTAGACCTGTGTACTCTGTGTGATTACCTCTTTGCATCCTACTGTCCTGCAGCTTAGAGCTTCCCTCCTCCTGATCCCAGTCTGCAGTTTCAGCAGCTGGAGTAAACAAAATACGTTCAACAATGTGTGTGCTGCTGAAAAAGCTGTAGTTTCATGGTGTAATTTTTAGGTCAAGCTGTTGTTGTTTTTGCTTCCTTTTGTGTCTGCTGATGGTGACTTTAAAGAAAAGCTGCAGCTTGTCTGTTGGCTTCTATTCTCCTGTCCCCACCTATTAGTGAATCTTGGTTCCTTGGAGTTGAAAGCTGCCTGTTCTGTCAGTCTGTAGGGCCTCTCCCTAATTCAAAGTTAATTGCTTTTCTTGACACCCAAGTACTACCTGGGTGATTAATCATTATCCTCTCAGATGAGGAGTGCTGCTTTGCACAGAGAGAACAGTTCTCTGAGCTACAAGCAGAGCAGAGAAGGTTTTTTCTCAAGACTAGCAGTCCTGTCTCCTCTACAATACCAGTTTAGCAAGATCTGAGCCACCTGTTTAGAACATTTATGTTTAGTCTATTCAGGAGTTAATTCTCATTAATTGACCCTGTAATGCTGTAACTTCCAAGGGAATGTGTGTGTGTGTGTATATGTGTGTGTGTTTTCTGGTTTTCCTTACCCAGAATCTGTTTGTTCCTGGCTGGCTTAATGGAGCCTCTGCTCATGGTCATCCACTCCCTGTAGCTTTCCTCCTGGATGAAGGATTTGTGCAGGGCTGTTCCAAAGGGGTTGCTGGAGCAGAAGTCCCTGTGGCAGTGTTCTGGCTGGGTGAAGGCAGGCCTGGCCTGGCCTGCTGGCTCCAGCTTTTGGAGGGCTTCTGGTTTCTTCCTTCAGAAGAGGCTCCTTCAGCATCTGTGAAGTGAAACTGTGCATACGAGGTGTGATGGGACTTCTTATGGAACACTTTGTTACAGACAAACTACTCAGTTCTTCAGTTCTAGCTGCAGTGGTCCCTTATCCTCAAGTTTCCCTTGTAAGGGAGCTTCATTTGCAGTGGGATAACACTTGTGCAAAGAATGGTGAGCTGGAAGCAAGTGCTGAAGTAGCACTGCTTGGACCTCAGTAACTCATCTGCCACACTTGTCTTTCCTGGCCCAGGTTGGTGAGAAGGGTGTCTGATCCAGGCCTAATAGTCAGTTATGCTGGGAAGGAGGAACCCAGGCATCTGGAGAACTCGGTGTCCATATGCTGGAAGTATTGAGTAATGAAATAAAATTATATTAGTGGATATTTTAATTAGGAGTTGTTTATATTTTTGCGATGAGGAAAAATTGTGATTGCAGGTGACTAAGCAAGAGGATACTGCAAACAAGTCATGCTGATTTTGAGGATTAGTGTGTTGGAAACAGGTCCCACAGTTGTGCTCTGGAGGACAGGAAGAAATGTTTAGAACCTCTTTGAGGTGTGGAATTGTTCTTTCTGCTTCTTTAATTTATTATTATTATTATTATTTTATTAATTTTAATCAAGTGGGAATGTGTAGTTCTTGTCTCCATTCTTCATTAAATTTTTATCAAGTGAGAATGTCTGTTTCTTGGCTCAGCTAACGTGGACTGGAGTGCTCCAACAGCTGGACAGGGTAGCAACAGAGGCCTCCAATTTACCACTCCCCTTAGTTTATAACTGGTGGGTTTCCACTGACATTACAGCAGCATCAATTTCTTTACATCATGATCCTGAGAAACTACTAATTAGTACAGTACTTTGCAGGAGATATGAATCCCTTCCATCAGGTAATCGTAGGTCACACAGTTCAGCCTGTAAGGTAGGTGTGGATGTCATACTGAGCTGCAGCTGTAGGGGCATTTTGTCAGAGAAGTTTATAAGACTTTTAAGCTGATGTGCTTCATATTTTTTTGTAAATATTTTTTTTGTAAAAATAGCATTTTTGATGATATTTTGCTTACAGCAACATTCTGTTTCTTGCTTAAAGCAAATGATTCTATTAGTTGCAGTAAAGTATAACAGTGCCTGGGTACATACAGTCTGGTACAAATATGTTCCCAGTGGAGCTGAATCATCCAGAAGCAATGCATGGCTCTCTTTGTTTGGATTTCTGTTTGTTGTACATGATTAGCACTAGAACCCACGTATCCTAAAGCAATAATAGATTGAGAAGTTATTGGTCTACCATGTCTTGTTTTCACAGTTGCTCTGTGTATTGCCTGGATTTCTACTTGTCATGCATTAGCAGTCACTAAAATACATACTTTCCTGAAGCAGTAATGGACTGAGGAGTGTCTGGTCTGATGCATTTCACTTTCACAAGTGCTGTGTGTTTTCTACTCTGCAGATTCATCCTGTTACAAGATCTGTAGCCATTGGGTTTCGAAGTCATGGTAAATTTTGCCAATGCAAATACCAGATTTGCTATCCATCCAGCTTGCTTTTGTGCTGTAGAAGGAAGAGCAGCAAGGGCACTATTGCAAGAAAATAAAAGAGTATTTCATGCTGATACAAAGTGTTAGAGACACAGCCTTGAACTCTTCTGCCATAACATGAAGTTTTCTGTGTCATGCAGTTCCTGAAGTTGTACTGGGGAGAGGGTGGTTTTAAATTGGATATTAGGAAAAAATTATTCACAGGAATGATTGTCAGGCAGTGTAACAGGCTGCCCAGGGATGTTGGTGGAGTCACCATCCCTGAAGGCATTTAAAAAAGGTGTAGATGTGGTGCTGAGGGACATGGTTTGGGGGTAGCTTGGCAGTGCTGGGTTTGATCTTAGTCTTTCCTGACCAGCCCAGTTTGATGGTTCGTTCTGTAAGTGAAATAGGAGCACTTGGTTGTTTCATGGTCACTCAGAAGACTTTCTGACTTCCAGTACTGCCATAAGAAAGTGACTGTTGCACTGTTGAAAGGCTTAACTGGCACATGGTGAGACCCCAAATGCCTGATGCACTGTTGCTAAGTAAACATAAGACCAATTTGTAATTCTTGGATTTCTCACATCCTGGCCATTTGGTCTTCAGGTGACTGTGGTACCTTATGCCTCCATTTTTCCTTCTGTCAGGTAGAGATGATGTTTGCTTGCATTTTCAAAAGGCATTCTTGGACTTACTAAAAACAAATAATCATCTTTAATTCTGTCGGTCATGTCCTGTTCAACCCTGCGGTGTCTGTGAGTGGACTCCATGGTCTAGTTGCTAGTTTCCTGGGTAATCTCTACAGTCAGATCTCTCCCTCCTTGCTGTGTGTTTGGCCTTTAGATGGACAGGACTGTTGGTGGTGCTAAGTGGAGAGGCCTGGGCTATGGGAAGCCCGATGTTCCCAACTCCTACTGAAAGGTGGGTAAATGATTTGTCACAAAGAGCAGTTAATGGCTGTTGGTAATTCCCACCTGCTTTGTCCTTAGGTAATTCTACTTAACTGGAAGTGCAAACTGTGCTAATAGATAATATACAAATTGTTACATACCTATCACTGCACAGAAAAATAAGGTTTGTCTAAAACCAGTCCAACTCTATGAAGCATTTTAAAGCGTATCTCAGTGGACGGACACATTTAACTCCCCGAGTGCAATCTGATGTGCTGCATCACTAGCTATGTTCATTCCTCAGTTACTTATGTGAGCCTTTTTTGTGCCAGCTGCCTGTACAGAACAGGACTCATTAAAGGACTTCTGGTAAATTTATACCTAAGCTTGAGTTTTCTAAAAAGGTCTGTACAAGTTGGCAATTAACAAGTCCTTTAAACCGAGAGAGGCGAGCAATGTGAACAGAGTAGATGGATGTGGATGTGAATGTGACAGCACTGGGAAGGTGGATCATGCTGAACCTGAAGATAAGGAGCAGCAGACAGTTGTGTTGCAGAAAGCACCCGGCTGTAGGAGGGATTTCCAGCTGCTCTGTTCCTGCTGGAGGTCCCGAGTCTCTCGGGAGGGGATCTTGCTATTGAAGAGGCCGGGTCTTTGTTGTCAGGAATGAGTAACATTGATTGGAGGCTCCTTCCCAACCTGCTCCCCAGATAAACCTGCCATGCACATGTGTGCTGTGCAGTGCCCTGTCACATTTTACAGGGAAAATACTGCCTTTGTGTATGTGCAGGAAGAAAACAGTAAAATGGTACTAACTGGTGAGATGGGAGTCGGTCATGAGCAGTTCAGAGGTGCAGTCTGTTTGTTGCTGGTTCTAGCACTTTATTAGAAGCTATCACAGTGGTTTTCTTTTCTACTCACAGTTACTCTATTAGTGCTCAGTTTAATGATTCTCTGCCAGTGGGTAATTAATGCTGCCTCCTGATGCTGCCCTCCTGCAGTGTGGTCAGCAGACCCTACCTTTTATTTGGGGAAATAAGGAAGAGGATGTAGAGCAGAGATGTTTCAAGAAACTAAATAAAAGTAAATCTTTTTACTTTTGAGTGAAAATTCAATTATATGTAGCTAGATTTTAGTGTAACTGATGTTTCAATTAGATTTTGCTTTATGAAAACTTAATTAAAAGATCAGGGGAAATGGGAGCAGATGATAAGGAAAAACAATATGGGAGACATTAATTACTTTATAGGGTTTCTTTGGAAAGAGTGCTGTGAGGATTTGGAGCTCCCTTCCTCCTCTGGTTTTAGGATTTTGAGTTATCTCCAAATATGAACATTTCTTTATAATTTTTCTCTGTGAAAGTAATGCTGTAAGTGCAAAACTTCTGAAGTTTGTGGCTCAGAGCAATCCTGGATTTAGTTGTTTTTGGGTTGTTTGTTGGTTTTGTTTTGTTTTGTTTTGTTTTGTTTTTGGTGGTACCTTGTGCACGATTCTTTTAACTGAAAACTTGAACCTCACTTGAGAATATCCTGTCACTTTGAAAGAGAAAGCGACTTTCTTTTTAACAGTAAGCCTTTCTGTTTTGAGGATGGAATCTGCTTCTTAGTGGGAACAGATACAAAGGAGTTAAATAAAATTAACAAGAGGTTCTCCAGAGTAGCTGTGCTTCAGAGTACAAAAATCTAAGTACACTTAGAGCCCGGGGGACAGCAAATTGAAGTGGCAAAATATTTTATTGCCTGGTTAGTCATCTTAGAGCTTCCAATGATTTATTGCAACTTCCTTATTGCAAGTCCCAGGGAAAGCGGATTTTATCTTAGAGAGATGTGCTGCATCTGTGTTAATTAGGATGGCACTGTGAGATAAGCCATTTTGCAGCCCAACTCCTCATCCTCTCTAACATTTCTTGCTTTCCCTCTTATTGGATAGGGGTGACACAGCAGGTTGCCAGGTGAGAGTGGACTGTCACAGAAGGGCATTTCAGATACCCATCTTTGTGCTTTGAATATTCAGTTGTTAAAAGTGGTGAAGGTGTTGTGTCAGCTAACACGGCAGTGCTTGCCCAGCTCTGCAGCTCTTCCTGAGTCCAACCGTGCAACACCCCTGGAGAGCAGGAGGAGCTGTTCGAGGGGCTTCAGGGGCTCTCAGCACTGTGCCCTGAGCACTGCTGTAACCAGGCAGGTCTGCTGTTCCCAGGGGCTTCAGGGGCTCTCAGCACTGTGCCCCGAGCACTGCTGTAACCAGGCAGGTCTGCAGAGACAAGGGTGGAGCCGAGCAGCTGTTTCCAGCACTGTGTCAGCTCAGGCCATGTCTGACCCACTGCAGGTGTCCAGGGCACTGCGAGTTGACAACAGCCAAAGTTGTGAGTGGCATCTCCCAGCCTGTCCTGGGATCTTCTGTCCTCTACCATCTTCTTCCCTGAGTCCTTGAGACTTGCAGCCTTTTTCAGGAAGCTTTTTGGCCATCCATTCCCCTGATAACATTTAGCAGTCGTTTCTTCCCACCTGCGGCATCCGCCCACTCCTAGTTAGCGACAATTTCCTCAGCTTTCTGTCCCTCAGGAGCTGATCATGGAATAGTTGATCTGTTCCTTTCTTCCCTTTAGCATTTGACAGCTCCTGTCTTGGTGGGTTTTTTTCCAGAAATGCAGCAGCCCCATTATTCTCTTGTAATTCCTCCTGTCAGTATGAGCAGCTGCTGGAAGTGAACGTGTGCCAGAGCAGGTGAGAGGTGCCCTTGTGTCCCTTCTCAGTCTTTCTCCGAGAGCCCTGCAGATGACTGCTGATCTGCACTACTGCAAGGCACTTGGAGAAGTAAATGTACGGAGCGCTGGTTTGTCCCTCTGCTAGGGGTGGTCTAGTGCAAGATCCTTGTCCTAATAGCCAGAACCCTGTCTGAAACAGCTACTTTACTTGACAGATCCTTACCTGGGTGTCTGTAGATCTCCTTCTGCAGTCACATTTCTCTGGCACCAAGCAGCTGTTACTGAAATGGTATCAGAGAAGCTACAGACCATGGAGAGACTGCCTGCAAGCTGGACATTCAGGCTGAGCTGATTAACATAAAGCAAAGAAATGGGCAGCACTTGGACTATGACTCAAGCTGTTGTCTTAACCCATGTGCCCTTTCTCTTCTGTCTGAGGACAGAATACTATACTGATTTTTACTGCCCCACCCCCGACCTCCAATGCTACAAATATAAACACCATTTACTTTCCTATTTTAAAAACCCCCACGTGTTTTGTCATCTCTGCATGGATCACTTGTGTTTGTAGATACAATCCTGTTTGTGTACGAAACCTCAAGTATAGAAAGAGGCTGAACAGTCACTGTGAATCATATATTTTCATTGTAATGGTTAGTTACACTTGCATTACTGTCATGAGTGCTGCTTGCAATATAATGATATAATTGAAGCTTATTTTTTAAAATCAGTCCTTAGACTGTAAAAGGCTCACAAGGCTTTTGTTTATTTTTTTTTAGAGCAGTGGTTATAAAACCATATAACTGGTACCTGTCTTCATCAAATCGCACTGTTTCTCGCAGAAGAGGGTAACTAAATTTAGTAATTCAGATAAAAATACAGTTTTCTGCATTGATGGTTGCAGTGTATTTACTCAGTGCAAGCACAAAATTACTGGGGCTGTAAACCAGACAGACAGTATTTTTATGAATGGCTTTCTTGAGTAACAAACTCACATTCAATGTTACTCCATAGTTTTTGCCTAGAATAAACTTGCAGTGGAATTACCCAATTCTTTCTTGATTAGGTTGGGTGTTTTTGTTGGGTGGTGTGTTTTGGTTTGTTGGTTTGTGGGTTTTTTTGGGTTTTAATTAATGGAAAGTAGTAGGTAAGAGAATGCACTCTGTCTGAAGTTGCATGTTTGGAGTTAAGTTATTGGGCTTCTGGTTAACTCAGTTTACAGAAAAATTAACTGGTTTAACTGTTTTAGTAATTGGACTTTGAGAAAGAGACACTTAAGTCACTTGTAGCTGAGGGCTTTCAGGGCTTCAGGTTGAAGGCATGCTGAAGCCATGCTTTTAGCTGAGCTTTAGTTCAACTTCCACAGCTTGTTTAGATACTAATTCTTTTGGTAAATTCTTTGGGTAAAGCCTCACTGGAGATAATTTGGAAAAAAAAAGTTTTATAAACAAAAGTGCAGAATTGTAAAGGAGTATTCATTTTATTCATTTATTTAAAATTATTGTCCTCTGAAAATAAAATTGCCCTGCACAGAAAATCTTTGCTAATCCTTGAGGTGTCCAGCTATTTTTCTGGGATCTTGTTTTGGGATTGTGGTGGTGTTTTGTTTGTAACCATTTAAAGGCTGCAGTGTTCATAATGCTGGTGTTGTAGCATGTAGGAATGGTTAACGGATGAGTCCTGCCAAATCTTTCTGGGTGGCTATGGAACCATCCTTCCCTGCTGGAGCTTGCTGTTGGCTCGGCTGAGTCCATGGGAGCTGGAGGCCACTCCTCAGCACTTGGTGCCTTAGTGACAAGTCCCAGCACAGCAGCTGGGATGTGGGTGCACTGGGATGTGGGTGCATGTCCTGATCTGCCTGTTTTCCCTGGGTGTGTGTAGTCTAGGTGTGCTAGTGCCTACAGCAAATCTCTGCTGATATCAGTGGCTATTTTAATTAAAAGCTTCCCTTTTAAAGTAGATTAAGCAGTGTTTGTTTTACGTGTTTGTACAGATTGTCATAGAGAAATAGGCTATGTTGTATATAATTTTCCAGTGAAAGACAAAATGCTTTTTTCAGTGGGAACCTTTTGCAGTATTGTAAAAACAAAGGTTGCATTAAGTAGTACAAAACTGCTACTCAATTCTTTCACAATGAAAGATCTTCTGCAGCTTGTAAGTTCACGGGATCTTTGAAAATAGTCCTTGATTAAAGTAAAATAAAAATGTAGGACTTTTTACCAGTTGCTTTTGGTAGCCTTTGGTCACTTTTAGGGCTGATTTTTTAATCTTTTATTGTTCAGAAATGCACTTTAATTGAAAGATAGCAGAAATTGTGGAGGGAGCCATAGTAAATTCAATATTGAAAATTAGTGCCAATCCCTCCCCTGCACACCTGTATGCACACACATACTTTATGAGGAAGAGTCTTTCCTGTTTAGTCTTTCCTAAAAACACCGTTCCTGAAATAATTAATTTGCCCAGATCACTTAAGAAAAAGGAGAAAATCCATTTCAATGTTGAAACTTTCTAATTGATAGCTAAAAAACTAAAGACTTTTAAACTTTTGCTGATTGAAAATATAGGTGGAGTTTAGCAACCAATTGCTTGCTTTTATATTTTGAAGAAACTTGCATGATGAGCTAGCTTGATTAATTACCAGCTCTTAGCACTTTGATTGTACAGGAATTTTACTCTGTGCTGGCACCTCAGTTTTCTTAATGAGCTGGGTTTGTATCTGTCCCTTTCAATGAAGGGGCAGTTTGGAACAAGCTGTAATGCAATTTGTGATGGGGGGGTTGCATTTGCAACATGACAATTGCGGTTGTTTTCAGTGGACGCAGTTGGAGGGTGGTTAGGCAAAGAAGGATTTTATGTTCTTGATCCTTACTGATACAACAGTGAAAAACTTTCCTGGGATCAACAGAGAATTATTCATGTAAGCTCGTAAGATACCAACTAGTAAGGAATTTCACTTGTTTTTCTTCAGATTGTTTGGGCAATAGTTACAATACTGGTCACTCTGGTTTGGCCCAGTGCCTAGCTAGGGGCACACAAACCTGCAGTGATGTAGTGTATGTAGCTCAACAGTGTAGGCACTTCAGCTGTGATGAACTAGCTCTCTGACTGAACACGCTAGTGTTTAAATGAAATAACAGACTTTAATGCTGACATTGGAGCCCCATTCTGGAAGAGGTGCATAAGTCCATCAATTGCTGTGACTCCTGTTCTCACAAAGCAATGGGAGTTTGTCCCACTGCCCTTGCCTATTTCAGCCTGCTGCTGTAGCTGGGTACAGTTGTGCCACTGCTCAGAAGTGGACTTTCACTAATCTGATGCAGGGGAGAGATTGAAATGGGAATTGTGCTGCCAACTATCCTTGAAATAACTTTCAGTAACCAGTTGTGAGCTGCTGATACTGCCTTTGCTAGGTATGTGCAGTGGGTGAAAAGCCTATGATACTGGAAGGAACTTCAGCTTTCCTGTGATGTTCACAGTCAAACACAAGCAGTTTCAATGAAGATTTCAGCTTTATCTACTTAGGGAAGTAGTTGGTGGACTAGAACAATGTTCAAATGTTCTGCTTTCTGGAGTGTTTGCTCATGTTCAGTGAGGCACTCTAATAGCCCCCTAAGTTGGCTGTTATTACTAAAAGCTGAAGTATCAACTGTAACAGTGAAAAGGACTCTACAAGACCATGAAAAGGCTTAAATTTTTGTTTGGGTTGAGCCGTTTAATTAAAATATGTTGTGGAGTTGTCTATAGAATAGAGATTGTTGTCAGATGATGTACGTGTGTTTGTGCAATGTAAATAGCCTTTGCATTAATACATACACATTTTGCCAAGGATAGATATTCTTCTCTCCACAAACTACTTAAATGGATTCTTCTTTAGGTTAACAGTAAAGAATATACGTTTATTGTGGACCCTGTAACTTCTGAACTTGTCACTGGCTGGACATGAGCCAGGGGGTGCCCAGGGGCCAAGAAGGCCAAGGGCACCCTGGGCTGGTTCAGCAGCAGCGTGGGCAGCAGGAGCAGGGCAGGGATGGGGCCCTGGTGCTGGGGCCTGGGGAGGCCTCATCTCAGGGCTGGACTCAGCTCTGGGCCCCTCATGCCAGGACAGAGCCTGAGGGGCTGGAACGTGTTCAGAGGAGCTGCCAAGAGAGCAAGTGGTGTGAGGAGAGGCTGAGGGAGCTGGGTGCAATGGGAGCTGTAGAATGCTGGTAGAGAATTTTGCTGCAGAGCCATTTTGTGGTTTTTGAGTTAGGAAAAAAAATAAGAGGGAGTGGAAATAATGAAAAATCTAGGAAAGAAATCAATGAGACACTTGTAGAGGAAGAGTTCCTAGAGAAGTGCCTGGTCTTTGTTATGAACTGTCATTTGTGAGATGTCCTGTAAGGAAATGGTAGGATAGTATTGACAAAAAATCTTTCCTCTTCTTTTTCCTCAGACTGTCTGTGTAGAGAAGAATGAAACATTAGGTGGCACCTGTTTGAATGTTGGATGTATTCCATCAAAGGTAAGAGTACACAGTGTGTCCTGCCCATTAAAACAGCAGATCCTACATGCAGTGCTTGGAAAAGGATGGGGGTGTTTCTCCAGGCTGACATACTTTCCTTACACACTGTAATCCAGCTGAGCTGAACATCCAAATAAATACAGGTATTGCAAAGGGTTGGAATGGTTGTGATCAGTAGAAATGTTTTGTTGCAGATTGTTTTGTGGGCTTTGCCAGATGAGACAGAGGAAGAGGATGAAAATGGGAGTTCAGAGACAGCTCTTAGCTGTGGAGTCTGTGCTGTAACCTGTAACTCCTGGTCAGGTGGCTGTATCTCTGACAGGCCACCTTAGCTATTTCACATGGCTGTACCATGTAAACTTCTTGATCTCCTCATATCAGTTTGTTCAGAATGAACCTCTAACTCTCTGCAGAGTGATGCTGGACTCTAGAGGTAAAGTAAATCTAAATTAAAGGGAGAGGGGCACTCCTGAAAAGTCATGGGGCTCTGGTTCTGGTTGGATGCATCACATACTGAAGAGAGCTGTTGCTCCCTGAGAAAGAGCCTGGCTGATGAGCTGTTGAAATACTTGTCTGAGCTAAGTTATTCTCACCAGACCAAAAAGATGGCCTGGAAGGTGGAGCTGGTGATACTGGTGTGGAGTAGTGCAACTGAGGAGGGAAAAGGGGTAGTCCAAGGCAAAAAGGAACCCAATGCAATGGAATTTCCCTTTCCAGTTGCTGAAGTCTTCAGTGGTGGTGGCTGAGTCTTTAATTAATGTTCAGGGCTGTGGTAGCCACATGAAATGGGCAAATGAAAAGAGAAAGTTGCTAAGACTCCTAGAAATGGAATTCTCTGTCTCTGAGCTGGTCAGTTTTACTCAGGCAGGATTCTCACTGTGCTTTGAATCCTTCCTGTGCTTGCTTTGGATTTCAGGCTGTGCAGACTGCACTCTTGTCCTTGCAGAGCTACTGAGAGCTCTGTTTGGGGGGGTAAAGCAAAAGATGGAATTTTTCTTTCTCCCTAACTGTGCTGTTCCCAATCAAAGCAGAGTTATGCAAGTGCTGCATGTCAAGCTGTGGATGTATAGACACACAAGAACTATTCTACTCTTCTCTTTGAATTCTCAGTGTCCAGTGATCTGAGCTAGTGCTAAGCCATGTAGCTCCAGCTCCACTAGCTGTGCAGTTGTGACTCCAGCACAGCAGCTCAACCACCACATTTAAATTGCACATACCTATCTACAGGAGCTGCAGTTCTAACAGGTGATCCAGAATGGATTCTCCTCATCCAGTTCTTCTGTATCCTTTGTTTTCTTTTCTTTTAACAAGTAGTCTCTTGTCCAGGGTAGTAGGGAAATCTCCTGTGCATCTATCAGAATCTTATTTCTTTCCTGTAGGTAAAGTTGGGTTTTTTTAAGTTTTTAATCCTCATGAAGTAACTTCCAGTTTCTCATGAAAGAAGCAAAAAGGATAGGTGTGAATTTAACTATTTTCTTTTTTTATGTTACTTATTTAACGTTATAAAGCACTTCAGCAAGAACTGCAGTGTATAATTTGTGTTTTAAATACCTTTTTTAATATGTACATGCCAGACTTTTTCTTAATGGTGAGAATGATTTGCAAATAATACCAAGTTTTCTTTTTTCCTGATAATATAATTAACTCAGTCATATTTCTGTGTGTGTATTTTAGGCCTTGCTGAACAACTCACACCTCTATCACCTGGCCCATGGAAAAGATTTTGCTAACAGAGGAATTGAAAGTGAGTGTGAAGAGTGACCAGTCTGTACCTGTTTAGATAAGTGGTTTCCATCAGCAGCCATTCAAATCTGGCTACTACAGTTCTCTGGTTAGAAAACTTATTTATAACACCCTTTATCTGTCAGCTGGGTGGTTAGGGACATGTGTCTGCTCCTTGAGCCCTGAATCATGGAGAGAAAGCTACATTTGAGAAGTACAATACTGCTTCTTAAGACAGTAACTGCTGCATGTCAACTGTAGCTTGGAGTAGGGCCATTCATTCACATCTTACTGGGTCAGTTGTTCAGTGCTTTGTTGGCTCCTTTAGATGAAACACTGCTGTGCCTGACAAGACTTTTGTCACCTCAGTTACAGGGATCCGTTTGAATCTAGAGAAGATGATGGAACAGAAGAGTGGTGCAGTGAAGGCCTTGACAGGTGGAATTGCTCATTTATTTAAACAAAACAAGGTGAGTTTGGTTTGTATTCTGAAGTGCAATTCTAATCCTAGAATGGGCAGGGTTGGAAGGGATCCCAAAGCTGCTCCAGTTCCAACCCCTGCCATGGCAGGGACACCTCCCACCAGAGCAGGTTGCTCAGAGCCCCATCCAGCCTGGCCTGAGAAACTGCCAAGGATGGGGCTGCCCCCACCTCTCTGGGCACCCTGGGCCAGGCTCTCCCCACCCTCCTGGGAAAGAAATTCTTCATCATGTCTGCTCTGAATCCACCCATCTGCAGTCCCAAACCCATTCCCTCCAGTCCTGTTGTTGCGTTTTTGTTTTGCTTGTTTTGTTGTTTGTTTTGGTGGGTTTTTTTCTGTTTTGAATTTCTTGTTTTTTACACTTTCATTTTCTTGAAACATGAATTAATTTGAGTGGCTGACCTGGGAAGTTCAGAATTGAAATGCTTCCCTTCTAGGAAATTTGTGAAGGAACAGTTGCTTCATTCTGCACCTAATTAACAGAACGATACACAGTTTGGGGCATGTAGCAGGTGGTAGTGCAAAGGTTCATGTTGGCAGTTCCCCTGCAGCATCAGGGAGGTTCAGATTAGAGTAGCAACCATGTAACTGATTTGTAGCTGAATGTTCTGTGGTCTGATCACTGAAGGTTGTACACGTGTCTGGGTTTGGAAAAATCACTGGCAAGAACCAGGTCACTGCAACCAAAGAAGATGGCAGCAGCCAGGTTATCAACACAAAGAACATTCTTATAGCCACGGGCTCAGAAGTTGCTCCCTTCCCTGGAATTACTGTATGTATCTGAAACCTTCATAGTTCTTCTGTTCCATGTGCTGTCTTCCCAGACTGTAACGTGCAGTCCTTTTTGCTCTGATTGCCCTTCCCTTCTCTGTGTTTTACTTGGAAATGTGTAAAAAAACCTCCTTTTGGGTTTTTTTTTTGTGCTCAGATTGATGAGGATAGTATTGTGTCATCCACTGGAGCACTGTCACTGAAGAAAGTTCCTGAGAAGATGGTTGTCATTGGAGCAGGAGTCATTGGTGTGGAACTGGTGAGAGGACACTTAAAACCTAAACCTAATCAATAATTATTTTGTTAGCTATTTATTTGAAAGCTTAACGCTGCATTAAAATGTGGAAGTTTCTGTATGCAAACAAGCACTGATAAATCCATTTGTTGTAGAAAGGCTGGGTAAAGTTTGACTTGTTTTATTCTGTTTACAATAAGATTTTAAAACTGATGAGATTGCTGCTGTGTTCATTTTGTCAAAGTCTGTGCTGAATTTTGGAGCACAGAAAGCTGAGTTTGGCAAATCCAAAGCTGCTTTTACCCTGTTGCTGTCACTGCAGGGTTCCGTTTGGCAACGCCTTGGTGCAGATGTGACAGCTGTTGAGTTCATGGGCCACGTTGGTGGAGTAGGAATTGACATGGAGATCTCCAAAAACTTCCAGAGAATTCTCCAGAAACAGGGATTTAAGTTTAAACTGAACACCAAAGTCACTGGTGCCACCAAGAAGCCAGATGGAAAGATCGATGTGGCGTAAGTGTTGAAGGCAGAGCCTGGGGGATGCTGAGTGCTCTGCTCCCCCAGCCCTTCACCCCTCCTCTGGGTACAGCCTGACACTGCTGTCTGAGCAGGAGAGAACAGATTGAGAATGAAACTTCATTCTTTGAAGGCATGCTAGAAAAAAAAAGCAGTGCCATTAGAGAGAGAGCAGTAATACAGATCTCTAACTCATTCCTTTCCTGGAAGGTCTGTGCTTCTGGTTGATTAACATAAATGCCATGGCTATTCATGCAGTCATTTCCAAGCCATTAATTCTTGGTTGCTTATGGGAAGAGTTATTTTGACCATGCCTCCTCTTGTCTTGGTATTTTACTGGTTTAGAGCCAGTAAAAATGGAATAAATAAATGCAGCTACCCCAGTCTTTTATTGGCCACACTCGAGTCCCTTGGATTTCCATATGAACAGAAACATAGGAAGCAAATTTGCTTTCTAGAAGTGCCTGTGTGTGCACTGCTGCTGTTCTTTTCCTTGTTAATCTCTGCAGAAACTGGAGTTGGAGCTTGAAGAAAATACTTCATGCTACTTGACAGTGATCTGCATTGTTCTGGGTGCAGGTGACCACTTGAGGGGTACCTGGCACAGGGCAGCTGTTAAAGTGCTTGGCTCTTGGGCAAGAAGAAAGCCTGGTCAGAGCAATGGCCCTGCCTACCCCAGAACAGATAGTTTGTGTGTTGAGGGCTCAGCAGCAGTTGTTTTGCTGTACAGCTCTGTCTGCCAGGTGGTGGATGTGTAGCCTCAGTTTCTGTGACTGAGCTGTTAACAAACGTAGCAGGAATTCCTGACCCTCCTCCCCTGCTCAGCTCTTGCAAGGAGAAGCTGTGGGTCAGATGGTGCAGGCGCTTTGGACCCTGCCAGTGGGTCACCACCTGGATCTTACTGGTTACTAGTCAGAGAAATTGAGTGCTCCAAGTGTCCAGCTTAGCATGTCTGCTGCTTGTTGTGCAGGATTGAGGCTGCTGCTGGTGGGAAGGCAGAAGTGATCACTTGTGATGTGCTCCTGGTCTGCATCGGCCGGCGGCCCTTCACAAAAAACCTTGGTCTGGAGGATGTTGGCATTGAACTTGACAAGAGGGGGAAAATCCCAGTGAATAACAGATTCCAGACCAAAGTTCCCAAGTAAGTAAGACTAAATATTTCTCACTTTTTTTTTTTTTTTTAAGTAGAATTCTTATTTTAAAAAGTTTAAACTGCTAAAGCACTTTGTAATTGCAGAATATTTATTTTCTGAAAGGAAAATTCAAGATTTCTGTTTATTTCAGGACCTAGACTTGTAGTCAACATTTGAAGTTTTGTAATTTAAAAGCCACTGTGTATATTTCATGTCACTAGTACTTAGATCCAGTCACTCTGTAGAAACTGTTCTTTTATACCAGCTATTTCTTCTGGAATTTATTATTGTAATCTATTCCAGTTAAGAGTTTTCTGTAGCATGTTGTTCTGTATGGCAGCCTAGGTGTGCTAGGATGTTTTTAAACGGTGTCTTGTTCTGTTTCATTGGTCTGATAGCATCTATGCTATTGGTGATGTAGTTGCTGGCCCTATGCTGGCCCACAAAGCTGAGGATGAAGGAATTCTCTGCGTGGAAGGGATGGCTGGGGGAGCAGTTCACATTGACTACAACTGTGTGCCCTCTGTGATATACACCCACCCTGAAGTGGCCTGGGTTGGAAAATCAGAGGAGCAGCTGAAAGAAGAGGTACTGCTTGTTTTCTTCTCAAAGCTGGTTTTCCACCTTGGGTGTAGCTTCATTGTCCAGTAGTTTATTGAGCTGAGTTTTCCAGGAGACTTTCTGCACCTCAGAGTGCACAACTGGGTGATTCCCTCCTGCATGCCACTCTCCCAGGGATCACAGTTCTCTGCAATAACTTTTATCTGTGAGGCTATTATTGTTTATTTGCTAATTAATTTTTTTAACACCCCTCTTGGTGGTTAACACCCCTTACCACACCTCTTACAACCCCTCTTGGTGGTTATTCTTCTAGAATCCTAGAATGGTCAGGGTTGGAAGGGACCCCAGAGCTCATCCAGTTCCAACCCCCTGCCCATGGCAGGGACACCTCCCACTAGAGCAGGTTGCTCAGAGCCCCATCCAGCCTGGCCTGAGAAACTGCCAAGGATGGGGCTGCCCCCCCCCTCCTCTAGACACCCTGGGCCAGGCTCTCCCCAACACTTAGGCATTGCTCTGTACTTGCCAAATTGTCTGTGTGGTTACGTTGTTCTTGCAGCTTCTTACCTCAGCAACACATGCATTTTGTAGGGTGTAGAGTACAAGATTGGGAAGTTTCCATTTGCTGCCAACAGCAGAGCAAAGACCAACGCTGACACAGATGGCATGGTGAAGATTCTCAGCCAGAAATCCACAGACAGGATGCTGGGGGCTCACATTTTAGGACCAGTAAGTACTGCAAAGGGTGCTGCTGTCTGGGCCTTGCAAGGGCCTTTCATTTGGTGTTGCACCATTGCAAAGTAGTTACCATGTTAGGAGAAGTTGTGCTTGTAAAAAGAAGGAAGATTTGAGGTTCCCCCAGTAATTTTTTTTTTTTTATATACAATTTTCTTTGAGAAACACTAAAACTGCTCTGTTTTCCTGTCAAGAAAACTTTATTCCTATGAATGGATGTTCTGTCAGGATAAATGGAGTTTAATTTCTGAATTTGAGTCTCCTCACTTCTGATCAGAGTACACAGTAATGCATGATGCTGTTTAAGGCACACTGATTTTGAGAGACAAAAAAGGAAGCACAGCTCGGGTTTAGCAGTGAGACCATTTACTCGCTGAGAAAGGGCTGGAGAAGACCTTGGTTGTGGACATGAATGCTAAAAATGTAATGGGAGAGTTCAGTGTTTTTGACTCCCTGCAATGTTTTATGAATAAATACATAAATACAGCAAATAAATTGAAGGTACAAATGCAGTAAGATGATTTTTAAATTATTATCTATTTAACTCTCCAGGAGGGCACTGAAGTTCTGGGAGGTCTCATCAGTGACTGTACACTGTGGCTCTCAGGATGTCAGTGTGACCTGAACAGTATCTTGCAGTGGAATAATTAATGCCCTTTTGGCACAACTCCCAGCATGAGAGAACTCTTAAAAATGGTGTTTAAATGTAAGCTAGGCTTGCACAGTCACTAAACAGATGAGTACTTACCACTGACAACAGGACACAGCTGAAGTTCTGGTTAATATACAGCTTCTTTTTAGCCAAAGATGCTTAGTTAGGAGGAGACCCTGGACAGCCACATAAAGATCTGTGCTAATTGCTATTAAATTACAGGGTGCTGGTGAAATGGTTAATGAAGCTGCCCTGGCTATGGAATACGGAGCATCCTGTGAAGATGTAGCTAGAGTGTGCCATGCCCACCCAGTAAGTTGTTGGTTTGTTTTTTTCCTCCTGTTGTAACACCAGGGTCATACAGACATGTAGCTATTACTAATTACATGTAACCATTAGTGACTTCCACCTTTTTGTCTCTGCTTTTCACAGACAGTGTCAGAAGCCTTCAGGGAAGCAAACCTGGCAGCATCCTTTGGCAAAGCTATCAACTTCTGAAACAAAAGAGCCTGAAAATGGACTGTGGGCCCTCATGGGAGGATGAGTCTGAGGATTTAAAGACTGAATTAAGTGAAGCTCTTCATTTTAAACATCATATATTTAAACAAATAGAGGTTGGAACAAGTGGAATTCTCTGGTCTCTGTAAATTAAATACTTTAAATGCCATGTGTATTTCATGATGAATGTTGTAGAAAAGCAGCCTGACAACTCTTTTTTTTCTTTTTCAAAACCAAACTGCTGCATGGGGGTTTATCAGTTCTGCTGGCCAACACTGCAGGAGTGTCCAGCATACCTGGTGTTTCCTTTGAAGTAGTGCTAGACTAAACCAGCTGAATGCTGGCACAGTGCCCCTGGCACTTACAATGCCCCTGGCACTTAAAAGCCTCTGTCACTTCCGCACAAAAATGCTTCATTCTGACAGGATTGACTTCAGTATTTAACATACTTCTTGCACCCAAGAACCAAAACCTGTTCTGACCTGGTAGTGTTAGGATGTTGGGAGGAGAGGGGCTCATATACATCAATTAAAACTATACTGACTTTTTAAAGAGAACTGCTCTGTGTGTGTGTGATTCTCCACGTTTTCATATTGAAAACTCAGGAAGAATTGGGTGCTGATGGATAAGTGAAGGACAGAAGAGAAATCAGCCCTGCTTGCTACTTCATCTTTTCTTTTGTTTTTGCATGTAAAGTTTCTGTTCAGCTCTTTTCAACTGAAATGCTAGAAGTGAGCAGTGAAGCAGCACTTGCCAGGTGCTGTGCCATGAGGGTTATTCTGCACCTGTACACTAGGGGTTGTGGTGTCAGCTCTTCACAGTCCAGGCATTCTTTGTTTTCACTTTGTGCTCTCTTTCTGTCTCTTCTGTAGCAAGAGAGCTGAATAAATTAACGTGTCTGGAGGGTTTTGGACTGCTTGCTGATTGGCTGTTACTCCTTTCAGTGTCTACATTGTCACATGTATGAGGAAACTCACAAATGGCAGCCTTGGGAAATCCCTGATTGTTATATGGACTGTGCCCAATTCCAGTAGCTTACCTGTTTATACAAGGTGCCATTTCTTTTTTTGCTTGTTTGGTTGTTAGGCTCTTTTGCCTTTAAGGAAACCTAAATATTTGCTCATATCCTGCACATCTTTTTTTGTTATGTTGATGGAATGAGAAATGGACATTCAGAAAGTGGTGCAAAAGCTTCTTGGGTTTGTGTATAGACAAGATGGCTACAGCCCTCTACTGTTCTTTTTAGGTGCTTCATCAAGCATTGATCTGTTACCCATACTGAGTGAGGGAAAAAGATATGCCAGTGTTGCTTTTAGCTAAGTGTCAGTTAAACAACAACCACCAGTGATCCTGTCCTTCAATGCAGGTTGGTTGGATTGTTTTTTACACCTGTTTTAGATGTTGTGGTGTTGAACCATGACTCAGCACTGGGATATGTTTCTGAGGGATAGATCTGCTGGGTTATGTGGATCTGTTTTCAGGCATGAGTAGGAAGTTTCTGAAGGGAAAGCAAAGGTGAGACAAGAGTGAGGGAAGAAAAACTGGATTTTTTCAGTGGAGCTTGCATTTTGGAACCACTTCTACCTGCTCCCTGTAAATGCTATTAAGCCTTAACCTTGTACTTTACAAGTCCTTCCTCCAAACCCTGCTCTTTCAGAAGCAGTTTGGTGTCCACCCCTTCCACCTCCATCAGTACTTGTGGCAGCCTCCACATTCATCACTTACAAATTCTATCTGGTTGGTGTTAAATCAGGTTTGCAAAATCAGGGAAACTTTAATCAAGACCAATTATATTGGAAACTACACTTTCCTGGACACTTGAAAATAAAATTCAGGGCCTTAAAATTGTCACTGTGTTGTCACTTCTCTTGCTGTCGATTCCAGCTGAAGTAGGATGAGCTACAGTAGAGTCACCTGCCAGTTGTGTGGTGGTGAAGTCTGACCCTTGCCAAGTTTCCAAACTGTGTTTGAACAGCTGTTAAGTACCCTGGCAGTGAAAGGGTGTATGATGTTGCTATGGCATCAGTTCCAGTGATAGCATTTGTAACCTCTGGAGCTCAGAGGCAATGATGTCTTTAGACATCCAGGTTTTCAGTGTGTTGGGGGGATCTGTTCTGCCAGCCTTGTCCTGACTCTGCTGGGTTAGCCAAGGCTGAGTGCTGATGGTGCCTGCACAGAGGAGTTCCTCAGCTCAGGTTCCACTCATGGGTGATGCAGCTTTGGATGAAAATTCCTGTAGCTGATGCATGTTGGAAATGAGTTTGTGCAGCTGCCTGAGGTGCACCATCTGCAGGTAGCTTTCAGCCTGAGCAAGCTGCCCTGGATGTCACCCTTGCCCTTGGGAATGTCCTGCTTCTGGTTTCAGTGTGAGCTGTTCCTGGAAAGCTGCCTGTGCACAGCTCCTTACCTCATTTATTTCAATTGCCCTGTGAACTTCTTCAGTTCCTCTTCCAGAGAGGCTTGGTCTTCCAAGCTGTGTTAGCACACAAATCTGGTGTCTGGAATGTAACCTCCATTCACCCTGCAGTGCTGCTTCCACTTCATGTGCCAAGTGGCTCATCATCAGTGCCATGAAAAGTGTTAATGCCTCAGTGGGCCTCAGGCAGAGGGTAGAGTGTAGTAACTGTGGAGTAACTAACCAAGCAAGGAAGGTATTTTTCATTCACTTGCAATTTTGTTCTGAGTGACTGACCTGCCACCCAGGGCAGGGGCAGAGTGGGCAGGAGGGAACAACTGGCACTGCAGGAGCAGCCAGAGCCTGGCACAGGCTGCCCAGGGAGGGGGTTAAGTCCCTAACCCTGGAGTGTTTCAGGGTGGGTTGGATGTGGGTTTGAGGGCCATGGTTTAGGGTGAACTGTGTAGAGTAGGGTGATGGTTGGACTGGATGATCCCAAGGGGCTTCTCCAACCTGAATGATTCTATGATCCCCATATTCCATAGTATGGAGCCCTTATTTAGAATTACCTTGTTGGAGCCAAGATTTTATTAGATCTCTAACCAGTTTGAAAGCAAAACTTGCTAAAGGATTAACTGAAGGACCAGTTCAGCTACTGGAACCAGGAAGGAACTTACCGAGTCACACCAGGTCCATAGTGATACAAAAGTTTATTTTCAACATCCAAAAGTTACTTGTCTTTGGTTCTGTGACTCAGAAGTCAATATAAAACTTGTTCACTTGCTCAGGTCTCAGTCTAGTGTCAAAGAGAACTAGTGAATAGTTGTGAGGCTCCTCCCAGACCCAGCCTGCCCTGCCCCACTTACAAGCAGGTGCTGTAAACAGCCACCTTCTGGCTGATGCTCTGCAGCAGGGAGCGAACGGTCTCTTCCAGCTCCACCAACTGCCTGGCTTTGTCTTCCAGAACTTTTTGATTGTTTTCATATGTATTTTCCAAGTCTGTCAGAAAAGAAGGGGAAAATAGCTTCATTAGTGGAGGTTTAATGCAGAGAAATGTAAATCATTATAGTTGGATAAACTACTGTTCAAATGTATCTTTATCAAAGAGAATCTGATTAGAGAGGGGGAAAAACAGGCTGGAATTGGCACCTTTTTGTTTCCTTAACATCAAGATATAATAAGGAGGTGATTTTCTGCAAGTGGAAATCCTAAAGTATACTTAAAATAACTGTCCTTTGCTGCTCTGTGGTGAGTTTTACAGAGCAGGGAAATGTTTTGGCTCGTTATGGTCAAGACTCTTCAGTGAATCACTGGAACTGTGCAGCAGCAGCTCAGGGGAAGAGTTAAGTTCCTGGCCTGGCAAAAACAGGAGGAAAACTTTGCTCCTTCCCTGGCAGCTGTGGGCAGATTGCCCTCTCCTGTTTGTCACCTTTAATCATCAACAGTAAATGTTAAATTAGTCTGCAAACTGGAACTGATGGATCCCAATTACCTTTTGTTCTGATAGCTTGCCAGGGTGTGTGGGGGGACTGTTTGAAGATGGGGTCTGGGGCTCTTCTCCCAATATACTAATGTTAGAATGGGAGATGGCCTCAAGTTGTTTGTGTCAGGGGAGGGTTCCATTGGATATTGGGAAGGAATTCTTTCTGGAGAGAGTGGTGAGGCCCTGGCACAGGCTGCCCAGGGAGGGGGTGGAGTCCCCATCCCTGGAGAGGTTTAAAAACCAGTAGCTGTGGCACTGGAGGCTGTGGCTGATGGAGAGAGATGTTGGGATGTAGGTTGGACCTGATGATCCTAGAGGTTCTTTCCAACCAGTATGAGCCTGGGATTCTTGTTCCTGGTCCTAAGCACAGAAATGATGTTCCCTCCCTGTTGTAGTTCTAGGCACAGGGACAGCTGCTGTGCTAGAAGTCTGTGTCATACTTATTTTTTTATGTCTTTGATTCAAAAGCCTACGATGTGTCCTTAAGAGTAAGGCAAGCAGATCCAGTAGTAGCAAAGACACCTTCTTCCCCCCCCCCAACTGCTGCTGAGAGCCAGTTGAAGCATGAAATAGCTTCACCATCTGACACTTCACCTCCTGGGAGCACTCCTACCTTTGAGCAGCTGCAGTTTGCTGTTTGCTTGAGCCAACAAGGCTTTCGCTTCATCCTGCAGCACGCCGGCTTTGCTCCGGGCGCCGGCCGCCTCCTCCGTCTTCCTGGCCACGAGATCCTCCACCGCACGGTACTTGTCGTTCAGCTCGCTGTTGAGGACCTGTTCCAGAAGCAAGCACAAGGTGGAGCTCATTCAAAAGAACACAGCAACAGTTGGCGTTTTCCCCATCGTCTGTGCTAAGAACACCGTCAGCTGAGCAAGAGCAGAAGCTGCTGCACGCTACAGACGCTGAACGTTGGGGTGAGCGCTCAACAGCCGCCCTGTTGCGGGTCTGGGGCTGTTTTGGACGCTGGCAATGGTTCAGTTACACAACCCCTAACTCCTGGAAGCTCTGGGTGCAGGGGCTACAACCCCCAGCAAAGCTACAGGCTGGGGGAGGAGTGGAAAAGCAGCTGGAAATCAACTCAGCAGAAAAGGCCCTGGGGGTGCTGATGCCACCCGGCTGGAGATGAGCCAGGGTGTGCCCAGATGGCCAAGAAGGCCAAGGGCATCCTGGGCTGGCTCAGCAGCAGCGTGGGCAGCAGGACTAGAGAAGTGTTCCTCCCACTGTGCTTGGCACTGGGGAGGCTGCACCCCAAGCACTGTGTGCAGTTCTGGGCACTGCAGTGTAAGAGGTTGGCTGGAATGGGGCTGGAGAAGGGCAATGAAGCTGGTAAAGGGTCTTGAGAATAAATCTTATGAGGAACTGAGGGACCTTGGGTTGTTTAGTCTGAAGAAAAGGAAGGTGAGACCTCATTGCTCTCTGCAACTGCCTGAAAGAAGGTTTTACAGAGGTGGAGGGTGGTCTCTTCTTACAAGTATAACTGATGGGACGAGGAAATGGCATCGAGCTGTGCCAAGGAGGTTTAGGTTGGACATTAGGAAAAAACTTTACACTGAAAGAGTTCTCAGACTGGCACAGGCTGCCCAGGGAAGTGTCTGACTTGCCATCCCTGGCTGTATTTAAAAGCCATCTAGGTCTGGTGCTCAGGGATGTGGTGTAGTGGTGGTAGAGTTAAATAGTGCTTGGACCTGATGATCTTTTTAAAGGCCTTTTCCAAGGACAGCAGTTCTGTGCAGTGTGGCAAGGAGCTGGCCCTGCTTCTGGCTGAGTGCTGGGGTGTGGGAAGGAGAGCCCCTGTTAGGCTTGAGGTGATGAACAGCTGCCTTGCTTGTGCAGGTGCTGGAGGAGTCATGAGCTTGGGTTCTCAGTTGTACTTTTCTCTGCATGGATTAAGTCCTATGATCCAACTGAATTCAACCTGGAAGCAAGTTAACAAGCCTGCAGCAGTACTGGGGGTCTCTTCTGTTTACTTGACAGCCACCTGAAATACTACTTAATGTTTGGGAATAATTAGTTTGATGGCTAATACATCATTTCTGGAAGAAAATGCCTCTCTGGAGACTGGTGGGCTAACTATAGACAACAGACCAGAGCCACGGAACTTCCTCTGGCAGCTCTGTCAATTGTTTTCTTGAGGAGCATTCTTTTGCTTTTAGGAAGGTGTGCAGCAGGCCCTGGGAGCAGCACCATATGGTCAGAGAGCAAATTCTGCATCTCTGATACTTAGAAACTTGAGGTTATATTGAACAAATGATTTTTCTTGTTGCTCGACTCTGTATATGCCAAATTCCTTATTGTTTCTTATCACAGAACCAGAAATGCTCTATCCAAGGGGAAAAGCCATCACCAGTTCTCCTGTGGCAGAGAGTAAAGTTGAGGGACAGAAATGGATCTATGGAAGGTTGACAGGCTGACACCATGACAGGTTTTTTGCAGCTGCTTTAGAATATGAAAAATTCCCAATTTACCAAAGTAAAAGCAGCTCTTTGTTAAGTGCATTGAGTTTTGGTTTTGTTTGAGGTCTTTTGTTGTTTGGTTTTGGGGTTTTTTGGTAGTTTGCTTTTTTTTTGGGGGGGGGGTTGTTGTTGGGTTTTTTTGTCATTTTTTTTGTCCCCAGTATTTGATAAATGAATGAAAAGGATCACATGTATTCAGTCACATTCCTTTAACCATAGGAGGAGTGAGAGTGCTGTTGGCTTTCCCCTAGCAGCTTTCCTGAGCTTCTCACCTTTTTAACATCTTCAGCATTTTGTTTGGCAGTAGCAATTTTTTCTTCTATATTGTCCACATGCTCTGAATTTGCAGCAGCCTTTTGCTTCAGGTCTTCAACACTCTTCTCCAGCTCAAACAGCCGTAAGGTAGCGTTGTTCAGGGTTTCTTCAGATGCTGCATTCTCAGATTCAACCTAACAAAGAGGGATGGGAGTTACGCTTGCAAAAGACACTACTGAGCTTTCTGGATAAGCCCTGATCTCCTACTGTAGATCTGATAGAAACCCCAGAGGTTTAACTTCTGCTACACCCAACAAACAATTCTGCTAGAATCAACAAACATTGACTGAAGGCAGGAATAGTTTAGATTACTTTTAAGTGCAATCTTTGATTT
Source organism: Ceyx melanurus (assembly GCA_024611195.1). Taxonomy (NCBI): domain Eukaryota; kingdom Metazoa; phylum Chordata; class Aves; order Coraciiformes; family Alcedinidae; genus Ceyx; species Ceyx melanurus. Next base: position 27,272 of record JANHGL010006579.1, read on the forward strand.
GCAGTGCCCAAGAGCCTTCCCTAGGCAGGGTAACATCTGCTTACAGGTATCAATCTTGGTGCTGTTTCTGTATCTTAAGAAACAAAGAACTCACCGAGGTCAGCAGGTCTTGAGTTCCTTTAATATCTTCATCGGCTTGTTTGATGGCTTTTTCAGCTGCACTCTGAGCTTTTTCAGCTTCTTCCAGTGCTGCTTTCACCATGTCTGCAGTGCCTTTAACGTCTGTTGCACCTTTGCTGTGGAGCAAAACTATGTTAATGCTTGAAAGTATTTTACTTTGGAACTGGAAAGAGAACTAGTCGTGCACTGCAAAGGGTTGGTTTTGCCCCTTGATGAAGGAACGAGAGTTGGTATCACAGGGCAGGTCAGACTCTGCATTTTCTGATCCAGTGAAATGGAAGTTGCATTCAAGCTCTGGCTGATAGAAAACAGCTCACACAGGACAAGGCTGCATACCTTGCTTTTTTAGCTTCCTCCAGTAGCATTTCTGCTCTGGCAATGTCTCCAGCACTCTGCTGCAGAATGACCTCAACATCAGAAAGGCTTTCTACACGCTCACGGATATCTTCTGTCAGGGCCTGCAGCTGCTGGGGAGTGCTGGGCATCTCCATGTTCAGCACCTCATTAGCCACGGCCTCGATGCTGTCCAGGTCAGCACTGTCTTCTAGTAAAGGGAACACAAACAAAGAGCTGAGTAAAAGTTTCCCTCTGGCAAGCCACAGTACATGAATTCCCATCCAGCTGCTCTCTCATGAAGGAAAATCCTGGGAAAACTTCCACGCCAAACTTAGGGACAATCAAGTGTTAAAACCACTTCCTTAGGGTGAAAATTCCCTCTGGCTGGAGGCTCAGCAGACCCCTAAGCCTAGCTCTCTTGGGAGCCATCTGAAGATCTGGGTGATTAGCCCTGGGGCTGGGGGGGGAGGGGGAGTTGTGAGCCTACAGGAAAGGGAGCCAGCAGCTGCAGAGAAAGGATTTGTGCTAACAGTCCACTCATCCTTGTGCAAACAGGGCTGAAACAGGTTTTGCTGCTGCTCCCCAGCAAGCAAGGCCTCCTTTAACCTCTACCTGCTTTCCTGAAGAGATCAACTCAGTTTTGTTCCTCCCCTTTAACAGAACTTTGGCTTTCTAGCCAGAGCTTATGAACACACTTGGCGAGCTGCAGCAGTACAACGGCAGCAGCTGGAATGAACACATGTCACCATTTGCTCTCACTGTCCTATTGTCTTGTAGTTTCCCTTGTTTCCAGGTTTCACCACACACACTAAGTCTGTCTGAAAGCAGCACAGAGGAGAGAACTGTCACGTTGCCCCTCAGAGGATGATTCAGAGCTAAAGAGAGTTTTCACAAACCCAGAATACAAATGGAATGTAAAGTTTTTACGCATTAGGAATTCTCTGATCTGTTTAATGAGATTTCTTAGGTCTTCGTTGCTTCTGTCCACTTGTTCTTTCGTAGCGTTGGTTTTGAGCAAAACTGCTTGTGCGTTTTGTTTTGCTTCATCAGCTCTCTGTTTCGCCTCAGAAACCTAGAAAGGAAAACAGAAGGCTCGACTGAAAATTAGCTTATGCTTTAAGGCTTGTTATAAAAGAAGAATTCAGTTGAGTCAGAGGCCATAGTAATGAGAAATGCTTTTCCTCAAAAAACTCAGAGAACACTTTGAAAGCTGGCCCTGATCCCCACCACCACTGCTAGTTTAAACAGCTCAGGCTCATGTTTAGACTTATCCATGAAACTTCACTTCACCAAGCTCCCTTTCCGAGGCTCTTGACAAGCATGATGAGGTTACACAACTGAAAAGAAGTATTTCAACATAAGCCAGGCACATACTTTCTCAATTAGTGTCTAAACCTGTGTTACAGCTAAAAGTTTTGGGTTGGTTTTTTTTTTATTCTTTAACTATCCAACACTTGATTTGGCACGTTACCATTTTAGAGAGTTGCTCAACTTCTGCTAAGGCGCTGAGGATGTCTCTGTCAAAGTCCATGGCTTTCTGCCAGGCACTGTGAGCTACAGTCACCAGCCCATCACAGCCGGGTCCTCCACACTTCTTCTTGCCGTCGGCTGTTCGACAGGTCAGGCCCCCGCACTTGGACTCGGCACAAGAGGCTCCCACAGGAGTGCCACAGGTCTGCAGGGACACAGTGAGACCAGGGAAACAGTCACAGCACCCTCAGTACATTTGCAGGTGACACAAAGTTCAGTGGGAGTGTTAATCAGCTGGAGGGCAGGAGGCTCTGCAGAGGGGCTGGGACAGGTTGGATGGGCTGAGGCCAATGGGATGAGGGACACTGAGGTCAAGGGTTGGGTCCTGCCCTTGGATCACAACAACCCCCAGCAGCTCCAGGCTGGGGAGCAGTGGCTGGAAAGTGCCCAGCAGAAAAGGCCCTGGGGGTGCT
>JANHGL010006580.1:349-15198 GCA_024611195.1 Ceyx melanurus
TCCATTTTTTTTTTTTTTTTTTCATTAAAGGTGTTTTGGTTTTCTAATCAGTAAGTCCTTCTCTGTTATTGCCATTTTCTTCTCCTTTTGGACAGGAGAGAGGTTAACAGCACCTGTTATACATGTAGCAGATGGCCCTTACTCTGAACCTTGATAATTGTTAATAGATAATAATCCAGCAGTGACCTTGATCCACACACCAATCTTTGGTCCTAACTCTAAACATGGGGTGTTATCACTGCTAGAAGCAGACACTGCCTGTGAAAATCTGCCATTAACTTCAGATAGTGCAGTTAGTTAGAAGAACTGAGCTGAAAAGTGAAATCACTGAACAGAATTGTTCTCGAAGAGGGCACATGGTGTTACTGAGCTAGATCCCATCCAACTGCTAGCCTCTAGCTAAAAAACCTAGAGCAGAATGGTTGTTTCAAGACAGCGCAATGTGAGAAGAGTTAACAAACACAGAAACTTCAGTTAAACTTGTGTTCTACATAGTGACTTTTAAAGTCCAATTTTACAAAAGAAACAGAATTCAAATTTCTGTAAGATTTTAATGACTAGATCTCTCAACTAACATTTGGATAACAACAAATTATCCACCTCCTAGTCCAAATCAGTAATAAACCTTTGAGAAATAAAAATTAATAGGCATACATAATTGGCAAGCATGTTTGTAATAGCATATATGTTTAATTGGAATAAAATAAACCAATCAGTATATTTCTACATCTCCAGCCCAAGAAAACAGAAGACCAGGCATTGAAAGCTTCACTGTGTATTATTCTCTTTCCAAAATAAAGGACATAAACAAAGTCTGAGATTTCCTATATATATATCGTGTCTGAACATGCTTCTTTACCTGAGAAGCGGAAACCACTGGGAATTGAAGAGGCTGTCAGGTGCTTTGCTGCCTGTGGTCAGGGTCAGTAATACTGCACATCCGTGTAAGCACGAATAACAATGCTGTGAGAAGTGTAAGCCTAACCATCACAGGTACCCCCATGCACAGGAGATGTATTTAAGCTAAGGCTTGTTCCCTCAATCCTTTGGTTGTCCTGCAGTTCTCATTGGTCTCAACAGAACCTGATGTGTATATCTGAGTTGGTGACTTGTCCTTGGACATTCCCCATGACTATGAACTGGCCCAGCAAAATAGGCAGCTACCAGAACTGCTCTGATCACTGTGTTTGAGTACTGGGGAATTGGGCCCTGCTTGGTGAGGCTCTGCCAGCTACATTACTGGGCTTGGTTCCCTATCCTTCCCTGAGTAAAGAGACATTGGTACTCCCTGACATCAGCCTTGGGAGTAATGCAGACTTTGCTTGTCCTCTCGAGGAAAGGACAGAGGGAAAGTTGATTTAAGGAGACGATTGTGCATGACATATATTGTAATTTTATTTCAGACCAGAAAGAATCTGTCAGTTATCCTTTCTGCTGTCTGCATTAGAAAGCAGCCTCTGAGAGGAGAAACTGAATTTCTCTCAGGAGATGAGCTCTAAATGCTAAGAGATATGCAGAATACAGAACCAGTCTACAGCATGTCCACTACATTGCTCACTATATGATGTGCCTTTTAATATGTCAGGGGATAGATGCTATGAAAGCATGATTAATATAAAACATTTTACATAAACTTGAATTTTTTTTTTTAATATCCCAGCAATGGATATATAATCTGCATCTGTAAGTTAATTTGGTAAAAGCCTAAAGAGGCGAGCATATTTCTGACATTTTTTATTAATAAGCAAAACTGCACACAAAAAATTCAGTGCAGAATTATACATGTGAGGAGTCCAGAAGGAAACTTTAGAAGAAATTTCATGACAGAAGTCTTCCCAGGTTTTCTGCCATGTTAGAAAATGTAATATTCAACCTCAAGTAAATTACCACAAGGTATCAGGAGATTATCAGAACTCTGTGGGATATGTAAATAGAGCTGCATGGCACCACTGACATTTCCGAAGGACACTCAGAAATCATGATTTTCAGTGACACTAATTTGTAAAAGTTATTGGTAGCCTCAGAAGATAGGCGGCATTATATTCTGGATAACATTTACTAAAAGGCAAGTCTTAAACCAGTGTTGGTGTACAAAATAGGAATAAACTAATGATTTTGAGGCACTAAGAATACCTCCATTATTGTCTAGAAGCAATTATCCTAGATTTTCTATTTGAAACCTTGTCTGTGGTATTTCAGCATCTGCCTTTATTTTTCTAGAAAGATGTGGAGCATTGTAGGTGTGTCAAACTACACTTCCCATTTTTATTGATCCTTTTAACAGTATGTAGTTATCATGCACATATGATATTCAAACGATTTACCCATTTGGAGCCTTTCCAATATGTTCATTAAATTTTGTTTCAAATCTTTTATAGTGAGCTTTGAGTATGTAATTACTTTTATGACAACACAGACAATATGTGTTGCAAACAATCACACAGGAATCTCGAGGAAATAAGTATACAAAATAATAATCTTGTCTATTTGCTTATTTATGAGAAACACATGCAAGAAGCAGACACACACAAAAGTTATAAATTAGGATAAAAGTTCACAGTTTTGGGTTTTCTTTTCGAAGCACTGGGAAAATATGTTGGAGACATTAATACATTTTCAGACTTGGCATAATTTTCTAAATTCACAGAAAAATGAAGATTCTCTTACAAGTCAGTTAAGGAGTGTAATTCAGCTGCTATGAAATAAAATGCAAAGATTTACTATTAAGAAATTGAATTGTGCTCTAAAAAGTTAGTATAGAAGCATAATGACATTGCTTTGAAAAGTGTCTAGCAGCTGTTTTCAATATCCTTGGCATTGCCAGGATTTTTTATGATCTTGCAAACAGCTGCTCTTCTGGTACACAGTATGCCTGTCTGACTATCAAATGATTTAATTTTAGCATAAATGGGGAACAGTCAGGTCCCAAAACCAGGATATAGACAGCAGTCAACTGGAGACAATTCACAGAACCTATTATTTGTTAAGAAAAAGGATTAATTATTGCTAGCACTTCCACTTGTAAATTTCTTACTTGAAGTAACTCTTGTGTTTGGAATTGGAATGACCTATTCTCCATTGAAATTTGCATTTACAGATTGTTGAGAGTATGTGTTATATGCAAGGTGGGGTTTTTAGCTGAGGTATGAGGGAATCAGCTCTCTTACTTGTGACTGATGGGCAGTTACTTGATAAGGTACATCAAAGGGCAGTGCTGATTAAGGAAAAGGCTTATTTGCTTTATGTGTTCTGTAAAGTTTGAGCACCCTGACCTTCTTTGTCCCATAGATATCCAGGTTACAGTGACTCCATCATTTTCCTTGAGAGGGCTCCTTTGCAGGGCTGAATTCTAGTGGTCTCCCTGTTAGTAGCATGGTAAAATGGTCAGTCTAGTTCAGAAGTATGTCACTGCCAGAGACGTAGTTTCTAAAAGTAATGTGAGCTATGGCAATGGTTGGAAAGCTAGAGTATGACACAGTGATAAGTTTATGAACTATCTGCTACCATTCAGAAAATAAAGTTTAGAATGATAAAAGCCTTGTGATAAAGTAATTTTACGAAAACTTTCATAAAGATATCACTCAGTGTGCAACAGAAGGGGAAAACAATGCACCCTTGCAGCCAGGAAGGCCTATGGCATCCTAGGATGCATTAGGAGAATTGTGGCCAGAAGGTCAAAGGAGGTTCTCTTCCCTCTCTATTCTGCATTGGTGAGGCGCTACCTGGAACACTGTGTCCAGTTTTGGACACCCCAGATCAGAAAAGACAGAGATTTACTGGAGAGAATCCAGCACAGGGTCACAAAGATGATGAAGGGAGTGGAGCATCTCCCTGATGAGGAGAGGTTGAGAGAGGTGGGGCTCTTTAGCCCGGAGAACAGGAGGCTGAGGGGGAACCTCATCAATGTCTATCAATATGTTAAGGGTGAGTGTAGGGAGGATGGAGCCAGATTCTTCTCAATGTCATCCAATGACAGGACAAGAGGCAATGGGTGCAAGTTGGAGCACAAGAGGTTTAGGGTCAACACAAGGAAGAACTTTTTCTCAGTGAGGGTGCCAGAGCTCTGGAATGGGCTGCCCAAGGAGGTTGTGGAGTCTCCATCTCTGGAGACACTTAAGACCCTCCTGGATCTGTTCCTGGGTGACTTGATCTAGGTGATCCTGCTCTGGCAGGGGGGTTGGACTGGATGATCTTTTAGGTCCCTTCCAACCCCTGACATTCTGTGATTCTGTGAACAACTGGAGAAGAGAACAGTACTATTCCCAAGTACACCCACAGAACTCCTTTAAATTATCTCTGCTTTTCCAGTATCCAAAGCTCCTCTTCCCAGCAAATGCCACCAAGTTTCTTCACAGCTCTTCACCAAGCAGGTTCTAAAGATCACCCCGCATTTGAAATGTCCTGCTAGGAAATTCTCCATGGGAAAGCCACTAGGATTGAAATGCTGAGGGCTGTTCAGAGATTTTTCTTTAAAGTTTTCCCATTCCATACCTTTTCTGTGGTTCATTTTCCTTTCCTCTGCCTTACCACTTCCTCCACCTACCCTTCCCCCTCACAGCTTGAATTCACACATGCCTCAGGCTCCCTGTCATTACAGCTGCAGATACTCTCTCCTTTTTTTTCCTCACTCAAGCCTACCCACTTTGATTTCTCCACTTGCAGCCACACAGACCACCCCACCACATGAGAAATGCTCTTTTATATTCTCAACACTCTCCTGTTCCACTGGTAGCTGTGTGAACACAAATCCAGTCAAACAAATGGTCAGAGTGGCAAGCCAGCAGAGCTCTAGAGACTTCAAAGAGCTTGTGGTTTCCATGCTAGCATGGTTTTGTGGTAGTCAGTCACTGCTGGTTAGGTCTAGTATCAGCCATTTCACTTTCCACAGCCAGTCCATCATGAAAAAGAAGGCCAGTAGACTCTCAATGATGCATTCTCAGGTGCTCTTCCAGGCAAGAGGCCAGAAGCTAAGTTACCATTTATGCCATTTGAAATGAATGGCAAAAAATTAAGCACAGCCTAGAATCTCTCACTGCAATTCTTAATTGTTTGGACTTCGTTTTTTCCAACAGTCACCAGGTTTTTCCTCTGAGAAGTCCTTTTTTCAAAAAAAAAACCATAAAAATGAGATGGCTACTCGACCATGACTACCAGTTAACTCAGAGGACACTGAGGACATTACACTAACAAGACCTTTCTTGTTCCTCACTTCTCCTTTTCTCTTTCTCAATTGGGCCAAATTCTACTGCCTTTCTGCATACTATTGCTTTCTTTCCTAGCTCACACTGATGATTTCAGTAGTGACTCCCAGAATAAATTACCACTTCAGTGTGCCAAGATGACCTGCAGTCCTTGCTGAGGGCTGTTTCAGGCCTTTGTCATGCCTTTCTTATCCTGTTTCATCACCCACAAAGCCAAGACTTTCTCATAGCACATCAGCTGGTTCCCCCACAACTGGTAGACAAATATTTTCCCATGTTTTCTGTGCTTCATGGGAAAGCACAACCCTGTCAATGCGTGACATGTTGCTCTTATTCATCATTCCCATCATGCAGCTGTCACCAACAGTGGTTATTTCTTGTCCTGTTTCAAAGAGACAAGTTTTATACCTGGCAATGGTTTGTCAAAACCTCACTGAATTGGGTATTAATTGGTAATTAATATTTCTCACATTTGAGGGATAAAATACACACTGAGAAGAATGGGTATCAGCAACTAGAATGAGAATATAGAATATTTAAAAGGATTTTTAAAGTATGAACCTCTAAGAGCTAGTGAAACATCATGTACCTATCCTATTTCCCACCAGTGACAATCTGGCCACCAGCAGATCACTTGTAGGTGCTGTGAAGCACCCACCTGAGCTGGTGCCCAAGGCAGTGCTTAGTTTTGGAGCCTCTTCCTGGAGATCAGTGAGGACATTCAGAGGTATAAATCGCAGAGCAAAGAAAGAACAGAGAGAACACAAAGCTAACCCCCCAGAAGCTAGGAAATGCCAGAGTTAAGGTGATCATGACCTAGTCAGGAAAGGACAAGGACCTACACTTGATGCTCCGTAGCCTCAGGGGAACGTGCAGTAACTGGTTACCCCAGTGCCCTATAAAATCTACTCCCAGGCTTTCCACGTTGCTATTAATAGGAGCTATAAACAGCCATGGAACCATAACACAAGATTAGCTGTTATTATATCTGTTTCACAGATAAACTCTCTGAAACTGAAATGGAAACCAAGCCTCTCCAGCCATACCAGTAGGAATGCTACAGCAGGACACTGGAGAACAGGGTGCTCACAATGGGTAACCAGATAAGGGCAAAGCCAAGTTTTCTCCTATTTCACTGCTGTGCTCAAGTGAAACAGAAGGACAGTCAGAAGTGAAGTCCTGCTGCTGTTGTCAGGTCTCTGCTGTAGTTCCTTGACACAGAACTCCCACCTCTCATCTCTGACCAACAGGGAAATGTTACAACATAGCTATGGTCTAAGGCTGCAGGTAGACAAGCAATTATGCTACTTGAAGTTGCTGTTGCCTCCTAAATGGTTGTTTCTGGCCTTGTGGTTTGAGATATTCAGAGTAAACCCTTAATCTGGCTTAGGCCAAAGTATTTAGGCTACAGAATTTACATAGTTGCCCTGAATCAGCTGTTTTTTACTGAACAACTTGTCTGATAGCTGGATTCTGGTGGCAGCTCACCTCCAGCTCCAAGATGCCAATGAGCACCTCAGGGCAATAGGAGACTGTTTGAACTTGACCCTATGAAGCAGAAGATGCAACCAGAACACCCAGTAAATGGGAGACTTCTCCAGTTTTTGAAAAGGCTGGAACATGATTTGTTTGCTTGCTAAAAAACAGAAGCAGGCAACTTGCAAAGGTGCTTCATTTGCAATTGGGAAGGACTGGATGTGTCACTTGCAGGTTGCAGAGCCTTTCACCTGCTGGTCACCAGCTGAATCCCACCCAGCACCAAATGCATACCCAGGCATTGTAATGGCATGTTCACTTCCCAGTGGGTTGAGCACTTTTCAGGCATTGTTTCTGATGTGGGTGTCCAGAACCTGGCACAATTGGCCTCATCTTAGTTGGGTGCCTTAAGCAAAGTTTTTGGATTAGGACTCTACAGGGATTTGGTGCTGAAAATCAGTTGTTAACATTAGTGAAAAACTCATTCACTTTTCCTTTGGCACTAATTTAACCCAAGGTAAGGAGCCACATTTTCTGCTATCATATGCACAGTGAAAAGTCAAGGAGAATTAAAAAAAAAAACCAACACAAATTTCATGTTATTCAAAAAAACCCAACCCCAAACCAACCCAAACCAAAACCAACAAACCAAATCCAACCCATTTTTACTGGTGAGCAAAAAGGGAGACAATTTTATGTTTTGGTTTTTGAATGAGGGTTTCCCGATTCTTTCTCAGCTTGACAGTAACACCCATTCCTCCCAAACTAACTCTGCCTGAGACAACTCATAATGTCAAAGTCAGGTACAGTTACAGCTGACTGAAAAAGTGACTTAGAATGGAAATTGTTATGCAACTGCTACTTCATGAATTGCTGCCAGACCCAAAGATAATGCTAAAAGCAGCCCCTTTGCCCTGATTGGTTCAGGGCTCTTTTATCCTTCTGTGGAGTGACGAGAGTCACCTCTAAACCATAGCATTGCTTGGGGTTTTCACTGTTATTTTTCCATGGACAAAAAGAAACAAACCCCACTGTGTTCAAAGGCACAAAACCCTTGGTGTTTACAGCATTTGGTGACACTGAATGCAGTTAAATAATACAGGTTTAGTAAATGCTAATATGCACATGTACACCAACAGGGAACACACTACATTTTGCTCTGGAGTCCCAGCACTCTCAGCAGCATCTCTTAAGCCATATCAAACAGGTCATTGAGCCAAAATCACAGCTACACTTGAAGCAGATTGCATGAATTTTATGCATGTGTCATAAAATAGGAACTCCATAACTGGGTATCTACAACATTCTGCTGGTGCAATTTCCCATTGTAATGGCACTATTTAGGAAACAATGAACAAACTGCAATGAGATAATTAAGGAATAATCTCCATTACTTTGAAGTATACAAAGCAATAAACAGCTGCCAAGACTGATTAATAGCTGAAGTGAAGTTAAGACATTTAATCAATCTAATAAACCGTTTATTGCAAGAATATAGCAGCTTACACTAACTATGAGACATTTATCTTATTGATACAAACCACAGGATTTTCCTTTCTTTAGGATGTAATATCACAAGACCTTGATTGTTCTTCCATTAAAGTCAAGGATAAACCTCCCATTGTGGGCCCAGGGTCAGGCCTTCACTGAGCTGATATCAATGAAAATAAATGCTTCCTTTTAATGTAGAACAGTTCTGCTAAAAACCAATTTTTTTTCCCTCCCTCTCTATTATAAAACATCCGATGACATTGAATGGGGGACACGTTTCAGTGGCAAGGACAAATGCCAGGAGTCATGATGAGAACCTGGAGCTCTGACTAGTTTGTACTGCAATTTTCTGCAAGTATTGTTTGGTCTGTGCCTCCACCTCCTATCTGTAACGTGGAGATGAAACCGTTCACTTGTTTCACAGGATTATTTAGGATTTAGTTCATGTAGCACATAAAGAAACAGAGACAGGAGATACTGTACACACTTCAGAGTGTCTGTAAAGTAAAAGCAGAAAGGAAACAACGTGTTCTTGCTTATGTTACATGTGTCTCATAACCAGAATGGGAGTGAGGAGGGTGAGGGAGGCTGAACTGCCCTGCTTGGAGGAAGGGACCCGTTTCCTATGTCACAGCAGTGCTTCCAGTACAAGTACAGCCAAGACTCCTAAACTTCCCTTCTGCTTCACACTGCTCTGCCCAGGGACTTTCTCCAGCTCCTAGTATGCTGCTCGTCTCCAGCTTTTCACCACCTTAAACTGGAGGGGCGAGGAAAGCTGCACGACAGTAGCAAAGCGATGAGCACAGGGAGAGAAATCCCCTCCTGGCATGTTCTCTCACCCTGCTTCCACTTCATGTATCTCCATAAATAGCAGTTCCCCCTTTAAGCTGAAGTACCAGATTCCTTCCCAAGATGAATACACAGCTGGCCCTTCGACTGGGGTTTTACCGTGTCAGTTGCAAGTACATTTCTGTCAACATTTCAAAGTACCTACCCGGTTGGCTGGAGGTGAATCATATTTGCCAAGCCTTGCAAAACACGCTTTTCACCAGACCAGACGTTCCTATCTCCTCGTCCCTGCATAGAAAAGAGGCATTAAAGTGCATGTTCTCCTACCACTCCTAATTGCCCTTTCCCTGCAGAGAAGAGGAAGATGTTTTTAGGGCTGGATGACTCTCAAACATGCTCTGAAGCAACCCCTTTGTCTTCACGCTGGCGGGAAGCTCCTTTGGTTTTATTCAAAGATAAATGTTGATACAGAAACTCATACCAAATAATAACAGAGGTATGAATTTATTGTTTCAGCAAAAACCTCTACGCAAATCAACCCTCGGATAATTAGAAATGCCTCCAGTGTCTGGGCGGGTAAAAGATCAAGCGCTCGCTGGGTTACAACACAACCAGCACTGTGATAAAAGCTTCATAATAGCTCTCCAGCTTTACAGGTAACAGGACTAACTCCATCAGCCAACATGTACTAACTCCTATTCACCTGAGCCCGATCTAACCCGTAAGGGACTGTTTGCAACTGGTAAGACTCTCTCCTTGAGAAGCCAGAGCTGAGCAGCAGGTCGAAACTCGCCCAGCGGGCCGGGGCACAGGCAGCGGCACCCGAGCTCCCTCCCCGCGCGAGCGCTTGGCGTAAGAGCAGGATGGGCAAACCCAAAAGACAAGTCCCAGAAACCTGCACTACTGGTATCTCTGCATGCACTGCTCTTTAGGGAGTGTTAAGTTTAGGGAGAGAAAAACACCCAGCTAGCTTCTGAAACGACCTATTCCACGCAGAACAAACCATTTGAAGACTCGTGGCAAACACATTGAAAGGTGCTTGCTGTGGGGATAGATACACTCAGAGACCCCAGAGCTTTAACTGTGCCCACAAAGCAGACGTGGCACTACCTGGGGTGAGGAATTCCTCAAGGCTGGGCCCATAGTTTGAGTTTGTGGTACAGCACTGTGACAAAACAGCCCCTTGCTGTGGCTGGAATTAGGCACAGTGGTCATTTCTGCAGCACACCTTGGCTGACCAGGAAGGTTGTGGAGTCTCCTTCTCTGGAGACACTCAAGACCCACCTGGATCTGTTCCTGGGTGACTTGGTCTAGGTGACCCTGCTCTGGCAGGGGTTGGACTAGATGATCTTCTAGGTCCCTTCCAACCCCTAACATTCTGAGATGCCACTGTTGAGTTCAATGAACCTGCTCAGAACTGCACACATTTATATATAAATATGTTTTAAATGCACATTGGTAGTGGCTTTCTCTTTTAGGGCAAATAGCTGTATCCAAATTCACGTTGCCTGCACCTGTACATCTGAACATCTGATTTTTTCCCCCATTTGCTAATGGAATTTCAAGTGGTATCTACTCTTTGTGTACCCAGGTTGCAATAGAGGCTTATACATACATTAGGAAAACTTTTATTTCTAAGAGGAAAAAGAAGCTTCCAACTTCTTATTGACATGAACTACACCACAACGATTCTTTGAATGTTTTTCTCTTGATTTTACAGCCCAACACCCCTTAGAAGAGCCATTGCACAGGGTGTGCTCCCCTACCTGCCCTCCCCACCATCTTGCCCGGGCCAAGGGCAGGTCCCAGAGGAGGGCAAGGGGAGCAGGTCATGGACATTGAGCAGCACTGGGGATTCCTGGAGAGCCAGACACGCCTTTTAGGAAACATAAATAAACAAAACAGACAAAAATAAGTGTTTTCTCAGAGAGGCTGCCATGCTGCTCTCAGCACCTTCTCGTTAGACAATCACCTCCGAATAAAAGCACTTCGCGGCCGGCTGTAGAAACCCCCCCGCGGCCGCGTCTCCCGCTCGGACGATTCGCTGCCGCCCCTGAGGGGAGCGGGGCCCGCCCCGGGGGGCGGCGGGAAACCCCTGCGAGGGAAGCGGTGCCGACCCTGAGGGGCGGCGGGAAGCCCCTGAGGGAAGCGGGGCTGAGGACACTGAGGCGAGTTCCCGAGTCCCTCAGGCACCCACCCGGGTCTCAAACCGCCCCTCATGACAGATCCTGCAGCTGGATTTTTGAGTAAGCCATCAAAAATAGCTCCTTGGTTAGGAAAGTTCCCCTTGAAGTGACACATCCCACCCATTGCTCCTTTTCCTCTCAGCCAGCTTTGTCCCTTCATTTCACCTGCAGAGCCCGTGGTCAAGTAGATCAACCCATAATTCTTTTTTTTTTTTTTAATGGAAAAGTGTTCCTTCACAGGGTAAAAAAGCGTAACTGAGCCCAGTGCTCCAAATCCACCCACAACCCCTCAGCCCCTGACAGCAACTCAGCTCTGAAGAAACATTTTAAGGAGCCCAAAGTCCCTTGATTTTATTTTAGTAAAAAAAAAAGAAAATCTGTACAATTCAGAGTATCAAAGAGCTGCAGTTGGATGATGATGATTATTTTTAATCAGTAATGTGGGTATTTATAGCTAAGTGCTCAAAAAACAAGCTTAGCTCACTTAGTGCTTTGGGTTTAACAATATTTTAATGATGAGTGGTCAATGTGGAATTCTTCCTGTAGTTTTTCTTCATCATATCTCAGGAGTCAAGTATGAAGAAAGGCCAGAAGCTCAAGATGATTTTGACTTGGAAGCCAGAATTTTTCTATAAGGTTAAGAGGAGATAAACACAAGTCATCCTGTTCATATCTGTTAATATTTTATGAATAAACAAAACAAATTAAGTATCATTATTCCTTCCTTCTCTAGCTCTGGAGGATCTCTTGAGCTTTTCCCCAGCCCCCAGTCTTCCAGCAGAGTGAGAATTAAAGGACTGTGGTCCAACTGCATCTTCCCAAGAAACACCCAAGGCAGTTTTTCTGCTGTAGAGAGTTGGTTTCACTCTCTAGTCAGTCTCAGAGCCATAAACAACATCTCCCAGTCCAAAAAGAGGGACTTTTCAAGCCAGGTCTTGCCAAGGCTGGGGTGCAGTTAATAATTACCCAGCCTCCACCAGGATGTATAAACCATTTCAGCCAGCATTGCACATTAGCATCAGATCTTTTAATTTTCCTTATTGAGGCTTCAACTAAACCAACTGCTCAATCCCGACCAGTGACACCCCAGATCACTTGAGGAACCTGCAGCTTTCGGTCTGGGAGCCACCAGGGAGCCAAAAGCCAGAGTGGTTTAGGAGCAAGGCAGCAGTTTGCACCTCGGAGATCCCCCGTGGGCACCGTGCTGATGAGCTGCCTACCACAGGATTAAATCACCAACATCTGCAGCTCCATTTCCTCACCAGCACACCTCAAGGATACACCATCCTTGGATGCACCAGGGAGCACACCAGGAAGATTTCCTCCAAGGGACAAAGGAGACCCTTGTAGGCAAAGTCCCGACCCGAAGAGTGGTTAGGAAGAGGGTAGGAACAGCTCAGCTCCCTGTCTGAGCAACATTATGTATTGGAGGGGTTTCTGAGGGGTTGCTTTTGTTCCTCATCTCTGCAAGCTCCACCCTACCCCCCAGCAGAAAGCTGGCCACCTTCCCTTGGCACGGGGGCACCAGTGAACTCACCAGCAGCAGCCCAGGTACAGCTCAGAAGTCTGGATCTGCAGGAAAAAATGGTAAAGAGTCAGGTTTGGAGGCAGGGCACACAGCACCTCCAAGTACCTGCAGCTAACACCAGGGCAGCTCCATCCCTGGTGAGCCCTTCCATAGCTGAAACCAAGTCCATTTTCCCACCTCCAGCACAAGACCCTCAACATGCCCCCCATGTCCCAGGAGCAGGGGGCACAGAGACACCCCGGCTGGGAACTGCCAAGCTCTGGCTTCTGGACATGAAAGGGGAGTGAGGATGGAGAAGAAAACACCCAGCATGGTACCCACCCCATCGGTAGAGCTGGGGCTCCTTGAAGGCAGAGTGGACCACCCTGCAGATGAAGCTGTCCCCCTTCTGCGGGATGAAGGGCACGGACACCAGGCGCTGGAACTGCCACTTGTCGTTGAAGGACATGTCCCCGTACTGCACCCCCTCCATGGGCTGCCCGTTCTTCAGCAGGGAGATTTCCATCTGGGGCGGGTGGAAGTGGCTGACGAAGCAGTTGAGGGTGTTCTCCTGTCCCGGGGCAGCGTGTCTCCGGGTGTACACCTCCACTTTCGGCGCCTCTGCGGGGGGGCGGTGATGGGCGGGACACAAACGTCACCGAGGGCTTCCGAGAAGCCCCGCACACCCCCTCCCCGCATCACCTTGTCCCCTATCCCCGCAACCCCTCACCGCGGGATATACCCCGGGCACTCACCGATAGCATCTCCCAAGCCGATCAGTGCCGCCAGCAGCAGGACGCCCACCTTCACCACCAAACCCATGGCGACCACCCGCTCGGTTCCGATGCTCACTCACACAGCCCCGGGTGCGCTCGCCGCGCCGCCTTTTATACCCCCCTGCCTCCAGCAGCCAATCAGGGCGCGGAACCGCCCGCGCGTCATCAGTCTCCAGGCAGAGAAGGAGCGGAGAGGTTAGGAGAGCCCGGCCGCTTCGCTTTCGTTTTCGCTTCTGCCTCGGGGCGCCGCCCGGGCTTTGGAGGGCACGGAGACCCTCCGTACCCCCCCGAGCTCGGCTTGGAAAGGACCTAGAAAGGTCATCAGACCCTGCAGGGACATCCCCCCGGGGTGTTTCTTAACCACGAAGAAGGGTTAAAACCACCTCGCGTGGAAGGTGCTGGAGCCAGGGCTGGTATTGCACGGACAGCATCTTAACCGCTGCCTGCCTTCTTCATCCAGGAAGCCTCCTGCTGGGCTCCATCCTCACCAGTCCAGCTCCTGCTGGGCTCACTGGCTGTGGGGAAGAGGCACCGCGGCCACCACTGGGTGTTTCCCTCTGCCAGAGGATCAGGGATCCCCTAACCAGGGACTCTCATGCCATGCTTGGCACCTTGAGCTGGTGTCAGGCGCCCAGGTGGGCGATGCCCGTGGAGCAGCGAGGGTTAATTAGACACATAACTAATTGCAACACGTGGATCCTCCCAAACGACCTTTGGGATGGGGATCTGTGGAAACGACCTGATGTAACCCAGCAGGTTTTCCCCAGAAAGAGAAACCCAACCGGGAGGGGTTTTTTTTCCCCTCTCCACGTGATGTTTCTGAAAGGTTGGGTTGGAACGGCCAAAACCTTCCTCTTTTAGGGAGCTTCTGCTTTTGCGAGCGGGAAAAGGAGGATGTTTGGAGTGCTTGAGGAGCAGGCTCGGGCCGGGCCAGCGGGAAAACACCCTCGCTTGGCGGGGAGCGGTGGCATAGAACCGGGGTGGGCCCTGCCGTGCCCCCCCGAAGCACCCGTGGGTAGTTTTACCCCACTTTTCCTCGGGTGGGACCATAAATCCTCCCCCTCCTAATCCTCCCGCGGGCAGGTGGCGGTGGGCGGGGCCGTTGTGGCCGCGCACGCGCAGTACGTACAGCGCCTCTCCCCGTGCCGCGCACTGGGGGCCGCCATGTTGTACGGCAGGCGCATGCGCTGTGCCGCCGGCCCATAAAAGGCGACGGCGGGCGCAGCCCAGCCCCGTAGAGTGCAAGGAGAGAGGCGGGCGGGCGGGCGGTGGGTGTCGTCGTGTCGCGATATGGCGGAGGGCGGCGAGCCCCTTGTGAGTGCCTGAACCTCCAGGCTTCGCCCCGCCTTGGCGCTATTACTCTGGCACTGGGACCGTCTTTTCCATCGGTTCCCCGGGGCACACTTTTCCTCCCCACCCTATC
>JANHGL010006581.1:6666-31960 GCA_024611195.1 Ceyx melanurus
AAATTGGTCATTAAATATTTTTTAAAATATTTTTTTTAATAAAAAAAATAAATGTGATAAAAAAATGGGAAAAAAAAAAAAAAAAAGAGTTTTACATTTACCATATTTAAGACCTTAGTAAGAAATAAAGCATAAAAAACACTTGAACAGTCTGTCCAGGGAAGTAGTGGAGTTCTCATCCCTGGAGGTATTGAAAAGATTTGTAGATGTGGTGCTGAGTGACATGGTTTAGTGGTGTCCTGTCAGTGATGGGTTAATTGCTGCACTTGATCTTGAAGGTCTCTTCCAACCAAAACAATTCTATGATTGTATGCAATACGGATGATATAGGACTTTTTTAAGGAATTAAGAAGGTGGTGGATGCACTCAAAGCAACATTTATCACTCAAACTGATTTAAACATTGTTACAAGAATCACTAATGCACTGTGGAGATAACAGATGTCCCTCAACTAAAGAAAATTACAGGGAAATCACAGAAGCACAGCCTCAGGAGAGAGAGATATCATTATTTTGAGACTAGCAAACTGCGTGTTGTGGAGGCACCCACAAAACAGACAGCAGTAGCCACCCAAAATGTAAATTTATTGCAAACTAAACCGCCTGGCACTCCTTCCAAAAAAATTAAATTGCAAGTTTGGATGTCAGCTGGCAATATACTATTACACAACTAATTCCTAAGCTTTGAGGAACATTATTTCTAGAAAGTTGAACTGCATTTTGCACACACTCACTCATAAAAGGGAAAACTTGCCACACAAAGGTACCCAAAGGGGGTCTCTCACCCAAAGGGAGTGAGAGCTCACTCCAGGGTATATCCAGAAGATACATTCATTCAGCAAAGGGGTTGCATCCAATTATCATTGGATGGTGTCCTGTTTAGAGGTCCAAAACTGCAAAACCCACTTGCTCTGAGGGAACCGCCTCAAAACCTGCTCTCTGGCAGGGCTCCATTGATGCCCTAGCTGAGTCTGAACTGCAGTCATTCTGATTAGCTGGGGGCAAGCACAAGACAAAGGCAGGCACCACGAGCCACTGCGTAATGGCTGTGAGGTGCAGAGTTGATCTTTATCAAGTTAGGTTTTTGTCAGAGCTGCTGCATCTGCCACACTGCTCCAAAGAAATATAGCAAGCATTGGGCTTAATTTACACTAGTGGAAATCCATGCTGAAACCAATAATTTATTTTAACTCATTATTCTGAATGGAGTTTAGAATCCATTCCAGAACCTATATTTTTTCCTCATGACAGAGAAACTGTAGTACAATGGAATTAAATATCATAAAACCGGGACCTTATAGTGCTCCAAGAGACTGGATAATGAAGAAATGTCTGCAAGAAATTCCCAGCTTCTAATCTGATGGGCAGCTGGACATTTATCACAAGCTCTGGTGCATGAAGTCTCTCCACCAGAAGGTGCACAAATCCATGCATTCTGAAGACAGTAGGAGTTGCAAAACCTTCTCATAAAGTATGAAAGATACCAAAACTTTTGAGACTTCTTGAAAAAACAAGACTTTTAAAATATAAACCAGACAAAAATATGTATAGTGATGCTCTTTAGGTATCAGTTTGCAGATACCCTAGAAAGATAAACCAACACATTCTTAGATATGTAAAAGGAATCCCATTATATTACCTTATAAATAAGAGAGAAGGAAACAGTAGTTAAATTCTCCCAAACATTTTTCTGCCCTCCCTGATACTGGTGCTGAATCCACTCAGAGTACCATACAGACCAATATGTTACTATTGACAAGTTTGACTTCCTGAACAAGAAAATCACTACTTCAATCTACGTTATTCATAGTGAGAAACACTGTATTGTTGTTGCCTTGGCTGCTTTTGTAATTTTTTCCATTCCCAACCTAAGCAGAGCAAGACACATTAGTTTGTCAGTTGAATGATTCACCATTTCTTAGGCGTTATTACAAAACCTGAATTTTGACATCCTTTTCTGGAGAGTTTTGTTATTATTCTTTATGGTTTTATAGCTTTGGAGATTTCATTGTAATAAAAATAAAGGAAATACATTAGCAATTATTAAAATTCACATTGCTGTGTATGCAATTTTTTTAAAAAATAACTGTCAGTAACAGAGACAAGCAACAGTTTCTGATAATGTCTTACATTCATACCTTTTGCTTTGTCCAGGATCAGAGACCTAAAGTGCTTTCAAATTGAAACAAACTCTTTATTCACACCCACACATACACCTTCACACAGACCACTATAGAAATCTCATCAGCCATTGCAGCTCAGCCGAGCAGCTTTTCACAGCTCACAGCAGCACTACATGGTAGCTACAAGCACCAAGCACTGAAGAATATATCCAGTGAAATTTCAGGGGGATTTAGGGATGCAAAGCATAAAGTAAGATATTATAAACTCAACAGGCAGCAACGCCTACAGTTAAGGTTTTTTTATCAGGGTATGGATTTAGTTGCTTGTCATTTCAATTTAGTCATTGAGTTGGAGGGTTTTCTGTCCCAGACACCTGTCTTGAGTTGATGTTTCAGATCATTTTTTTCCACTGTTCTCATAACAAAGGCATTGCAGCTGGGGTAAGTGCATTTGGCTTCAGGTGGTCAAACTACTCCAATAGGTTTCAGTTACCAGCAGACCAGCTAAAGAGGTCTTGTGCTGTCCACTACTGCTGGGAAGACACACACAGGCATAATAAGGCAATAAAACCTTCATAGATGTGACCATAAGAGTATTTCCACCAGCGCCCTAAGCATAAGAAAGAAATATAATGCTTGGGCCATACATTATTCTCATCTGTTCTCTTGTTAATGCCCTTAAGCTGTGAATGAAGTGCTTGAAAATTAGTGTGAGGGGAGCTACTGAGCTGTTAGAAATTACAATGTTCCTATGAGAACTCAAAGCTTAAACAAAACGACAAGGCTTCAGGGCAAATCTTATTTGCTGAAAAATTATGAAGGCCCTGGGTAAAGAGTAGAGACAATCTCGGTAGGGATCCTTCTGGGGAAGGAAACGCTGAGGACTCAGGGTCTTGAGTTATGGGTTGCTCTCTGTGGTACTTGGAAACATCGTGCATGCACTTCAGAGAAGAGGTAATCAAGTCTGCAGGGCATGAAGAAATCTGTGTGGGAATATGAGAGAACAGAGAAAGTAGCTGGGGGCAATTTATTAGTGGAGTGGAAGAGATGACTGGTTTTTGAGGTAGAGCAAATAAAATAGCAAAGGTCTGGAGGACTGGAGGCCAGGTGGAAAGTCAGGTTGCTGGCAGGATGGTGCTGAGAGGAGGGGGCAGATCTGGACACACAGCACAGGACACTCCTCAAAGCCTGAACCAGAGACAGGCCTGATTTTTTTCATTCCTCTTCTGCACTGTTTTTTCCACCCAGGCTGGAAAAACAGGAATTCTGTCATACCACAGCATATGGGCCTGTCCTGAGGGCCAGTCATCTGAAATCCGTCACATAAGTGTTAGTTGAGCAAGTGACTGAGAGCTGTGTCACACAGCTCTGCCCTGTGAGGGTCTGATATCACCAAGGAACTCGGAATATTAATGGATTTCACAATGGCTAGAAGACAAATGAGAATGCATTTACATTGGCAGATGGTAGGAATAAATCCATACAATATTGTACAAGTAGATTTCTGTGTTTTCAGGTTGATGGAATTTTTTTGGTTTAGTTTAGTTGGTTAGTTATTAAAAACCTAACACTATTGAAAAGAAAGCAAAAAAACCAATATTCAATACTTATCTGTTCATGGAATGTACAAGGGCTCCTGTGGGAGAAAGGACCACGGCAGCAACATTCTGCATAAACCCAAATTTATTTTAAAACATACATTTCAATCTAGTATTTCCCAACTTTCCCGATTTTGACTTTCACTTCAGTATTTCCTTACTGGGTAATGGAATAAGGGAATGATGCCTCATTCACTTCAGTATTTCCTTACTGGGTAATGGAATAAGGATAATGATAAGGGATATTTAACTACTGCAAGGTGAAGTAATAAGCTCATTTTTCAGTCAGTACACCACCGTTTTAAGCATCACTGGGAAAAGTTTCCCTTCTTCTGAAAGGTCATCAAAGGGTGCAAGGAGCAATTGCTCCTGAGACACAGGAACTGAGGGGTCTGCAAAACCAGGCATCTCATCTCCAGCCTGGTAGGTCTGGTTTAAAATGTGGCAGTTTAAATGCTGGAACAGACATAGATTTGGTTCTGCAAAACATGACAGGACCCAAAGTGGAGTCTAGTGTTACAGGAGTCTGCAGAGCAGAAAGCTATTTTTGGAACTATTTTTTTTTTTTGTGCAGCAAATAAATACTTCTCATTTCTTCAACTGCTTTCATAAGCAATTACTCACCAACACAGGGTTTGATCTGTCAAATAATATACTATGTCTAGGTCCTGTTTTTGTTGTTTTTCAGAGCAGAGAACCAGAGGGGATATCGTGACACAGTGTAAATTCTTATTGCATTATGCACTCATTTCACCCATGGCTGAAAAGTGAAGACTACTTGAGGTTTGACATTTGGGGCATTCCTTGAAATATATGAAATGAAGAGAACAGAAAAGGCAGTGACAATAAACTAAATCAATACACAAAACCCCACCCAAAACAAGGTTTGATTTTCCCTTGAAAATTATCATTTGGACTTCTTCCATACCTACAGGCAAAATTTAGGAATACAGTCAAACACATGTGCACAGCTCCCATTGAAGTTGCTAAGAGTTTCATATGCTTAGTGAAGGGTAAATAATTTTCTGTGAGCCTCTGAATATTTTACTTGCAGATGTGGTAGAATTTATATGACCAGTACGTGCAGACATGATTGCATTTTATTTCCTTCCAAATTTAAATAGGCTTGGAGAATGAAAATATTAACATAAGTTCAGCAACTGCAGACTTATTTTGCATCCTTGCAACCCAAACATGACTGCTACAAGAACTGAATCATGAACTGATGCTTTCATAAATTGTGAGCTATGTTGTCTTAGTATTTGAAAAAATAGCAAGTTAATAATATTTGAAAAATGTGTCTACCGTACATGTCCAGTAATTTTATTCTGGCTTTTAAATTATGTATTCCAGTATTAGTATCATGATACTCCAGGCATGCTAGGAATCAGTTTCATCCAATGTGAGTCCCAGGTGCTGGTCTTTGGATCATGCTCTTACCATGACAATGGTTTAATGATTGTTTAATATATAAAAATATCTTGAACATTTTACAGTATCATCATGCCATCTAGAGGTGGGATATCACTGAGACTGCCACTTTACTTCATGCCAGAGAAAAGAAACATAGTTAGAGGTGTAGTTGGATGGAAGCCTTTAAAGATAACCTTCTAGTGCAGTGGAGATAGTGCTGTATGCTGGAGACTGTATCTGGTGATTCAGGTCCCAGTAACCCTCCTAGCAGGTAGACTTACGGGTTCTTCTGCATAACTTCTGATCCTAATAAAACTGAGTTCTTCTTCACACTTCATATCCCACACAAAGCTACTCAGCTGATCAAAACTCCTGCTGCTGAGCTGTATCTGGTTGGGAACAAGGGACACGCAAGATGCACATCACCCCATATATCCATTCCAAGGAGAGGAATTACAGACTCATAGAATGTTAGAAGTTGGAATGACCTCTGGAGATCATGGAGTCCAACCCCCTTGCCAGCACAGGAACACCCAGGGTGGGCCATACAGGCACATAGCCAGGAAGGTTTTGAAAGCCTACAGAGGGCACTTCACAACCTCTCTGGGCAGCGTGTTCCAGGCTCTGTCACCCTCACAGTGAAGAAGTTTTCCCTCATGTTGAGGTGGAACTTCCTGTGTTCCAGTTTGTGACCACTGCCCCTCATCCTATCACAGGGCACCACTGAAAAGAGACTGGCCTTCTACTTGACACCCACCCTGCAGATATTTGTAAACATTAATAAGATCCTCTCTCAGTCTTCTGTTTCCCAGGCTAAACAGCCCCAGGGCTCTCAGCCTTTCCCCATCAGAGAGATGATCCAATCCCCTAACCATCCTTGTAGCTCTCCCTTGGACTCTAGCATTTCCCTGTCCCTCTTGAACTGGGGAGACCAGAACTAGTTGCAATACTCCAGATGTGGTCTCACTAGGGCTGAGTACAGGGGGAGAAGAATCTCCCTGGACCTTCTGGACACACTCTTCTTTATACACCCCTTCCTGTGGCCTTCCTGGCCACAAGGGCACGTTGCTGTTCCATGCATAACTTATTGTCCACCAGGACTGCAAGGTCCTTTTCCGTGGAGCTTCTTTCCAGCAGGTCTACCCCTAACTTGTGCATGCTGTTATTCTTTCTCAGGTGTAAGACCCTTGATGAACTTCATTTCATTGCCCTTTGCCCAGCTCTCCAGTCTATCCATACCTTGCTGGATGGCAGCACAGCTTTCTGGTGTCTCAGCCACTCCTCCAAGTTTCATATCATCAGCAAACTTACTAAGGGCAGACTGTGTTTCTCCATTCAGGTCATTGATGAAGATGTTGAATAAGACTGAACCCAGAAGTGACCCCTGGGGAACACCATCATCTTTCCAGGGATAGAGGTGAGGCTGACTGGCCTGTAATTTCCAGGGTCTTCTGTCTTGCCTGTTTTGAAGACTGGAGTGACATTGGCTTTCCTCCAGTCCTCAGGAATGTCTCCCATTCTCAATAATCTTTCAAAAATGATGGAGAGTGGTAGAGCAAAATCATCATCCAGCTGCCTCAACACTCATGGGTACAGCCCATCAGGGCCTATGGATCTGTGCATGTTCAGTTTAGCTGAGTGATTTCTAATGCAATCCTCATCAATGGAGTCTTCCTCCCTCTGAGCTTGCTCTCTTACTCCCATGCTCAGGGATTCCCGGGGGCTGATCTTAGCAGTGAAGACCAAAGCAAAGAAGGCATTCAGTAGCTCCACCTTCTCTGCATCCTCTGTCACCAGGGCTCCCACCTCACTCAGCAGTGGGTCCACATTTTCCTTATTCTTCCTTTTACCACTGATGTATTTGAAGAAGTCCTTCTTGTTCTCTTTAACTTCCTTTGCCAGAGTTAATTCTAGAAGGGTCTTGCCCTTCCTTGTTGCATCCCTACATACCCTGACAACATTTCTTGGGAACAAGGGACACCAGCCCTGAGCTGCACATACAACCCATATAGGGTCAGGGAGAGTAAAGGGAAATCTGTTTTGGGACCCTCAATACCAAGACACATAACAAAAGAATGTCCAATATGCCTGCTGTATTTATGGAGAAACTCCCTAATTTCAGTAGACTAACACACCTCTTCAATTGCAGCCTCCATTACAGAGAGAGGCCAGGGGAGATAGAAAGTTCAGCAACATGAAATACATGAAATATTACTGTATGAGACTCATAAGGAAATAAGTTAGGCCTTAAAAAAAATGACACTGCTCATTCACAAAATCAAAACAAGTACTAGACAATCTGTTGCTTTTCTACCCAGCTCCACTAGAAACTGTGCTGCATCTGTCACTCCTTATTCACCTGCCTATGAAGTCCTACAGAAGAACAGTGTTAGGATCAATTCTGCTCCAAGCAGTAAGATGACTCAGGTCCATTTCAAAAAGGAAAAAATAAAAGAAATAGCCAGCCTTGCATCCACCATATGTTCCCCATATGCCTTGGTCCCTTGATTTCCCAATACTTTTCCTGCTTCCACAGAGTAACAGGTCCCTGAACAGGAATCAAGTATTTATCACAGAATTAAAGGACCACAGAATAATTCAGGCTGGAAGGGATTGCCAGAGGTCACTAGCCCAACTTCCTCCTCAAGTAAGGACAAGGGGGAGATTAAAACAGCTTTCTTGGGAGATTTTCTAGTCCTGAAAACCTGTAAGGACAGAAACAGTATATCCTCTATGGTCAAACTGTTCCACAGCTTTACTCTTCCCATGAGGAACAAGTTTCTCCTTGTTTTCTGTCTGGATAATTGTTCGGTTTATGCCTCTCACCCTCCCACCATGTGCCTCTGTGAGGAGGTTGGCTCTGTGTTTTTATAACCTCTGGTGGTGGTGGAAGGTTTTGATTCCTCCTGAAGTAATCTCGTCTCTAGGCTGAACAAATGCCAGTCCTTCAGCCCTCCTCACGGGACAAGAGCTCCTCCATCCATGACCATTCTGGCAGCCCTCTGCCAAACACATTCCTAGCCCTTGACATCTCTCTTCTACTGAGGACCCCAAACTGTCTGTGGCAATCCAGATATAGTCTAATGAATTTAGATCATTAGCAAACCTCAGCATTTGTAATAATTTTATTTAATTGTTCGCATCTTTTACAGTATTGGCTTTTATTATCTCATGATTTCTGCTTAACTGAATAGCAAGAGATACATGTGTTTCATACTTGCCTGCAAACTCTGTTCTCCTTAATAAGGAGGGCAAAAATAAGTTAGAATGGAAAGGACTAGTGACAAGCAGGCTTCTGTCAGAAACTGGCAAAAGAGCCATGATTATGTTTAGTTATGATTTACCTTTAGGTGATTCTTGTCCTGTTTTTAAGGGTACAAGAACAGTAAATTAAATAAAGGTATTGCATAGCAAAACAAAAACAAAGAACTATCTTTTCCTCACAGAAATGACCAATCTAATGCTTGGTTTACTTTATGCCTCTTATTGCTTATAAATACTGTGGTTGAATTTGCTCTTCTATTATTGTATTCCTACATCTAAAAGGACAGAAGAAGCAAACATCAGCTTTGAAAAATAATGTGGAAAAGAAAAGTATCAGCTCAGAGTCCTTGCAAAATAGCATCAAAGGCATTCTGGAAACAACCCTCACCGCTAGAAATGTATGTCAAAAGTAGTAATTAGTACTGTAATTACCCTACAGGCTTGGCATCTGTCTTATATAAGCATTTAAGCCCCAAGAAAACAGGTCAGCATGACTTCGGATGACACTTACAAATATGCAAGATTGAAAGAGTCAACCAAAACTCAGAAAAATACCATGTTAACTACATCTGCTTTCACTTGGAACATGTAACAGGGGTTGTTGTTGTTTTAACCAGTCTTCAAACATCAACTATATACATTATCCAACAATTCTTCCAATGTAGAATTAATATTCTGTTTTGGAAGCAGGAGTTACTCAATTGACAGCCATGTCTCTTAATAAAACCAGTCTTTTCCACTTTGATTTGTGTTGCATTTGGTATTCTTGGAGCACTTAGCACTCACCTCCACTATGGTGGGAACTGAGGTGGTTGCATGTCCCATGGGCCCCACCAAGGAGGCTCTCTGTCCATGCCTGGGTAGGCACCATCACACACATGCTGTGGCAGCTGAAGAGTGAACCACTGAAGCTACTACATACAGCTGTGGTACTATATACAGCTGTGGTACTATATACAGCTGTGGTACTACATACAGCTGTGGTTCAGCCTCTCTGGTGGTCTCTCCCAGCAGACAAGTGTCTTAGTGGTTAGCACAGTAGGAGCCTAGGGACTCTGACTTGGCTCTACCTGGAACATGGACATCAGCCATTCCAGTGGTGATGCTCTGTCAGCAGAGCAGAGTGACTAGGGCTTCAGCTCCCCTTCCTCATGCTGCATCTGCTACAGTCTCAGGAGGTAGGATAAATTTTTCCTTAGCATCCATACCCCATTTTGGTGTTCCTCTAAGGGCATATTCACTTGTGTGTCTGAGCCAGCACCCAGTTAGTTTCAGTTAGTGAGGAGAATTCAAAACTCCTTTTGCCTTCTTCTGTCTCTTTAGGGTAAGAAACAGGTAGGAACAGCTCCACATCTGATCCTAAACCAGATCTGCCTTTGTCCAGTCTCTCAGAACTGCAAAACCAGACTTTAGAGGAATAATGGCATAACAATTTTCTCTCTATTCATATAGTTAATATACTATCCCTATTCATAAAATCATTTAAGAACAATTAATTTACTCCCTTTCAATACTATCAGATCCTCAGCTCCCAATACAGAGGTGAAATTTCCCAGAAACTAGGCACAAGGCTGCTGAATCTGTTTTGTTTCCTGAAAATCAGCTACTTCTTTTGAGGGGTGTTGAGAATTAACAAATGCTAAGACCTCACAATTGTCAGTAAAACTTGAAAAGCTTTTGATATATTTATTTTGAGAGAGATACGTATATAAAATGAGAGAGATAATTCATATGTGTATGGATCATGATACATTTATTACATCAATTATACATTTATTAAAATGTGAATGCATGTTTCTCAAGACAATTCACTGTCCTTTCAATTCCTATCAATGGAAGTTCATTTAATTTCAGTTTTTGCAAGATAGTGTTTAGTTTTCTATTTCATGAGCTAATGATAAGCTTCCCAGCCAGTTCCTGCCTTATGGGTTAATCTTGCACTCATTATCTACACCAGCAAAAATACACCCTCGTGACTGAAAGAAATGGCACCTTAACAGAGAATAGAACAGAAAATAAAAGCAGCTGCCCACTGTGATGAGGGGAAACAACCTGAGCAGGATATTCCTTGAGGACCTGTTTAAATTGACACATAATGACAACAACTGTCAAAGCACAGATAATGTCAGAGCTCAATAAAACAGGAATAGCAAGAGGACGTAATAATATTTGCAGTAATAAAACTGTGTTTCTGACTAAAGCCTAAATAAAAAATTTACTTATACAACCAAAGAAAGACTTAACAGGACTGGATTTCCTAAGCAATGTTTTTTTTTTCTGTAATAATAAGCAATCAGTTGAAGGAAAAAAAACTATTACACTAGCCCTTCTGTGGTGGAGCAAAGGATTTCATATTAATAATTTGCATTCACAGAGCAAGGAAGCTAAGTGAAAAACCCAGAGTGCTTCCATATGCACCACCAAAAGCTCTTTTCAGATAACAAGCTAATCTTTTGTTCTTTGCAATTCATCTCCCTGCACATGTAGTCCACATTAACCATCACTCAAAGGGACTTGCAAGTGCAGATGTCCAACAGAAGCACAGACTCCTAGGTCTGCAGCCCCTACTTCCCTGCTGCTTGTCCAGACTGACCTGCTGTCCTGCACAGGAGGGCACTGTTGCACAGTACTAATTAAAGACAGGGTCCTCTATTTCTAAAAAAAATAAATTCTAAATAAATAAATAAAAAAATAAAATAAAAAAAAAATAAGAATAGCAAGGCCTTTGGTACCTACTTATTTCTTATTTTTGCTGAAGTGACTACAGTGAATTTTCCCTGCAGCTCTGGCACCCAAGATACTGCTGCTGGGCATGAAAATATCCCTAGCAAAAGGTCAGGACAGCAGCAGCATCAAGTGGTTCTCATTCTGCCTCTGGCTGCCCTCACCTTACCTCAGCTTACTGTGCTCACAAAGTTCACCTGTGCTTACAAAGGTGAACTGAGCCCTACGTGCTCTTCAAAACGTCATCTGTTGGGATGTGTTTCCTCTGACTCATTCAAAATTTTCTGCAGACTGCCCTCCTCCTCCTCAGCCTTTATCACTTTAGCTCTGCTGACAAAAGGAGAGTTCAGTATTGTTTGTGAAGTGAACCACCAGGAGCTCTCTCACACAAGTTCAACTTTCATTCTTTGAGTGAGAGTGCTATTCTGGATTAGTTTTGTGTTGTCTGTTGCTATGCATACAATAATTATAAATCACCAGGACAAATAAAGCAGCCTCTGAAAACATGTTTCACTTAACTGAAATATTACATTTGGAAACACCCTTTTTACTCCTTTCTCCTGTCTTATCCACATAGTAATATTTTAATCTTTGCCAGCACAATGCTTTCTAAAGCATTTATATCTGTAAAAATAACTAAATCCCTTTGCAGAGAGTGGCATGAGTTTAACAGTAATACCAGAGAACCTGAATTAATGCAGGAGCTCAAGAAACTTTGCCATATTTTCATGCCAGTAGCAGCTAAACAAATTGATTTTAACCCCTGTCATGTGTCAGGTCTATCACTTTCTGCAATCCTGACCCCTGACTGAGACCCAGAAAGAAAGAATAACTGTGTGCTAGTGAGGTCTGACCATTATCATATAAAGTTAAAAGACAGAACTTTCTGGAAAGATGCCCTTTAATTTGGTTGAGTTTTCCAAAGACACTTTCATCTTGCCTATCCTGCCTTCCTGTATCTATCCCTGGGAATTGCAGAGTGATTCCTCTTGCAAAACAAGCTTACAAAGGGCACCAAGCTTCAGATGTGTCCTGCATTCCTTGCAGTCACCTGCCAGCCACCTAACTAGAACTGTCTTCTTCTGGCTTTCCCTTGCACCCCTGTCCACACTGGTGTGACTTCTTCCCTTTTTGGTCTCTAAGCATCAGCCTGAGCTCTGACCAACAGTACAGTCACTTCTAAAAATGTTATTTTTTTTCCCACAATGATTTATGGCCTTTCCCCTAAAAGTCCTGTGTCTACAGAATATCGATTTTTACCTTTTAGATTTTTTTTATTCACATAGATTGAAGTGCAGGAAGAAGAGGAAGTCCTTCCTATCTGTGAGCTTAAGGCCAGAATTTAAATATTTTAATAATTTCTCCCATCATTATTATCAATTACAATATTGCATCCTGTTCTGTGCAGATGTTCCTGCAAGCCCTACAGTCAAAAGCATAAGAGGGTAAACATTTCAAAATGAATGTATTGATTTGTTTTCTCCCCAGGAACCTGGAGGAGAACTATCAGCAGTCAGATCAAGGCATGGCCTCAGTAATGATTGTTCATGGTTTCCTTTTGGGAAAGCTGAAGACCCTTTGAGGCTAATGGAGGTCCCATCATGACAGTTGTATGTGATACTGACAGGAATGGGTCTCAGCTACCCAGAATGTCTGCCAAGGTATTTGATTTCATTTCCAGTGCATATTCAATTACTGGAGAGTGAACAGGACTGGACTGTAAAGGGTCTGGGAGCTGTATCATCATGTCCAGGACTCCAGAAACATGAGATCTGCCCTGGGCAGGTTTCGATCTACCAGGAAAGTGTGGTCACAAGAATTCCCACCTTCCACCAAACCTGCCCTGCCCGCCCTGCACACAGCTGTGTACACTGACCTGAGGCTGTCCAGGCCCTCAGCTCTCCTCCAGGCTGGGCCACACCTGCTTCTGTGGCAGCCACATCCTCTGGGTCAACGGCTTAGAGCCTTCTGTAAAATCAGATCTATCAGCACACCTGCCAAATCTGCTGGGGTTTGGTACTCATTGTAGGAATGTGTCTCACTACCAGCTCGCATCCCATCCTAAGTGATGATAATGACCAGTTCTCCCCCTGAAAGCTGGTCATTGTAGGAAAAAAACTAGAAAACAGTTGCTCTGTCAGTGGCTCATTGCCCTGTGTGTTGAGAAGGTGGAGAGATTTGTTTATAGAAGGAAACCCAGGCAGGACTGAGCTGTTACTGACAACAGCCAGGGTGCTGCAGCCACATGGCTGCTGGGGGGGGGGCTGGGCAGGCACCAGCTCAGGACCCTACAGCACTACAGGAATCTGTCTTCAGACCCTTCATGCAGATCCTCCCTGGGGGTCCTGATCTTTTAAGGGATAATTTCCCAACATTTATCCAGTATAAATCTTATGCAAGAACACGTGTGAAGTCAGTAATAAAGTTCTTAATGTGGAAGGATGAAATTCCTACTTTTTTTGTGCGCTAGACTGCTGAGCAAGAGATAGCACATGAGTAGGTGAATTGGTCGGTTTTTTTAGTTGATATCACATAAATAAAACTAACAAGTAGATTCTTTGTTCATTCCAAAGACATGTTTTATTTCAAATTTACTGCAGTGTCACTACAGAGACAGATTTTGTTATGATGTTCTCCAGCACAAGGTTGAATAATTGAATTGTCACCCAAGCAACTAGTTGAGATCTTTAAAAAATATTTATTACTGTAAAGCTCAGAAGCATTGTAATGTTTTCACTACACATTTGTTCCCTCTTTAAGACTTTCAGATCATTCAAATGGAGTCAGTCATTATTATTTTAAAGGATGATTCTAATATGTTATTATATTATCTCTGCAGAAATTGAACATTCATCAGTCCAGGCAAGGCTGTCATGGCTAGCAACAGCTTTTGGAACCACAGATATTTATGTATTATGTATTGCTATCAATCACAGTAGAGGTATCAGCATTTTTCTTCTCAAAAGAAAACAGGTACACACATGTCCTTTATTATTCTCTTCCCTTTTGATGCCTCTTCTCACATACAGGAACTGCTTCTTTTATATCTTAACAACTGGTAGTATTAAGTATTAGAAACCACTCTGGACTGTCTAAGGCAGATATTAGTGCCAAATTTCCCAGACATCAGAAAATAAGGCACTCTAGCAGCTTCCTTAAATGCAGACTTGCAGCCAGAAATCCAAAGCAGGCAGAGATGGAGACTGAAAATTTATAAAGGGGTTTGGTGAAGTGCTGCTGACTGCAACTGCATAAAGTGGGACACAGAGATCAAGGAGAACCTTCTTCATTTATCGAATTATTCATGTATTGCTAAATGCCCTGTTGCAAGAGCAACCTGATGCTACCTTTCTCCTCCAGGCTGTGAATCCCCTGCACAGAGCACGGCTGACACCATGAACGTGCCACTCGGCGCACAGAGCTGGGGTGAAATCAAAGGCATCCAGAGGCACACCCAGCACCACCTCCCCATCCTGTGCCGCTGGGCACGGCTCTGGCACGGTTGGCAGCAGGGCCACCTGCCTGCCCCTCGCTCCCTGGGCAGCCCTGCTGGCCACAAGCTACTCTTTGGAGCAGCTGGGTGTTCTCTGCAAATAGCCTTCATCAGTAACATGAGCGCTGATAACAATGACAGCTCCAGCCATATCCAACTAGAACAGGGCCATAAACAGAAATCAAACGTTTTCTTGCTAGGTCATTGAAGATGTAGATAGTAAGAGTTTCTTAAGAGTGACATTTTGAATAGATTACTGAAACTTGAAATAGTCTTTATTTGATGTGGGCTTTATCTTCCGAAATGGGATATCTTCAAATCTCTGCACTCCTTGCAAAATCTCTGCTTGCTAGCAGCACAAACAAAGCTGCCAAAGCTGGTAGTAAACAGAAGCCTCAGTAGCAGCATCATGTACAGCAGGCTGCTGGACTGGGCAAACAGCAGAATGAACAGCAGACTTCAAGCAGAGTTTCAGGAAGGATAATGGAAGAGCACAAGCAAATAAGAAATAGTCTACATTTTAAAACCGAGTGAACAATTGGCCAGCCTCCTAAAATAAATATTTTGTCCTTTTTTGCTGATGAAGACTGATGAAGGCTTTCTATTGAATTTTTTCATGCCAAATTTCTGGGCTACATCTAAACATATTATAGAAGGAAATCTTTTCTACATTGTTCACTTTTGGTTTTTTGGTTTGGTTTTAATTATTATTATTACTTCTCCCTAAAAGAGCTGGTTTTACTGCTTTTGAGGAGATAAAATGTGTGGTTTCACCTCTAGACAGTGAAACTAGTATATCAGCATAATCCTTCTTAATGCTTTCTTTGCTACTTCAGCTGTGTAATCGTTTCCAAAAATATCTGTGTGACTAGGGATCCAAGTGAGCTCAACAACAGCTCCAATCGATTACAATTGTTCACACAGCTGTATGACTTAAGAATATATCCTTTATCCTTATTTGTATTGCTAAAAGAGACCCAGTCAAATCCTGTAGGATTTTATCTGTTTGCATGAAACAGCCTCCTGAGTAATATTAACCTGCTGGTTTAAAGCTGGGAAAATATAATTACCTAGAGCTACATCTTGCAGCCCTACTTACACCTGTAAGCACATAAAATACTTCATGAAGCATTGAGTAATTCACAGGAAAATAATCCAACCACTGTGATAAGGGAATACATAAATTGATGTTACCGAATTTACAAAGTCAAAGTTGATGGGAATATTCACAGGAGTGTAACCAGCCTCTAGGCAATTTGCATCCTTGGACAAAATTATAAGATGAGCAAAATATTAATGTCAATATATCACAACCATGTAATTAAAGGCAATTCTTACACAGTAATTTTTTGAATATTACAAGGCACCAATGAAGGGGAGAAGTAATTTTCACTGACAGGTTATTGATTCATGCAATTTTAACTATACCAACATATACTAAAGTGTTAAATATCGGTGACACTATCACTAATCACTAGAGTTAATAAGTACAATTAAAACACTGTGAGCCAAAAAACGTAGCTATTTGTCATGGAAAACACACATTATTTTTTTCATTTTTCAAAGACTGAAAGTGTTTTGCTGTCATGGCAAAATGCCAGTGTTTAAACCCTTTCTATAAGAATTTACATAGATGATGCAAAGAAAATGCAGCTATTATCAATTTCAACTATGAAAGATATATCAGAAATATGTATTGATATCAGATTTAACTGTTTGGCTTGATTGGAGTGAAGTGTTTGTTAAACCCTGAGAACACTGGCACAAGACTTTAGTAGCACAAAACCTCTGTTAGTAAAGAAAATTCTGTCGTATGGTGCATTTTTTTCTGTCTTCACAGAACATACCTCTTCTGAGAGTTCTTGTTTTTCCTCCTGTAAATCTAACATAGTGTTACTTGCACTGATACAAACTTTCTTAAGATGTATTTTGTAGTTTTTATATGGATCTGAAGGACCATATACTAGTTTCATGGCCTGTCCACATTGCCTCCTTTGTATTTATATCTGTATTTATGCTCACAACATGCTTTCTTTTTAAGACTCTCTGGTGGTTACAACAGCCACACTGTTGTCTCTCACACACTGCTGGCCTGTATTTCCATGTTTGTTTTCTGTTTACAACAGAACAATACTTCTGTGAGGGAAAGACCCACCCAGCCTGGCATGCTTACTCCCAGTCTGCAATATATTTCATATGTCAAGTCCCATTCCAGTTAAGTAAGTTTTCATGACCAATTTGGAAATCTTTAGGTAGATGATTGAGATTTTTTGTTCTTTGATGGCTGGCTGCATAAATTGAAGTGTGTATCACAAAAAAAAGGCTTCAGATGCCACAGTTATAATAAAATCGCCAACATGCCATTGATGTCCCTTTTGTGCATCCATTTGCACGTCTGAGTTTATAAGAGAGCTTAGCAAAATTAATTAATAATACAATGCTTTTTTATCTCTGATTCGATTATATCTTCTGCACCCTATCTCAGAGCATGCTTCAAACTATTTCTTTGTGCTGATCAACATTAAGAACTTTTTGTAAAGATCATGCATACAAAAACCACCCACCTCCCTATTGAACTTTTGCTACTGCAACTATTCAATTTCTGCTTACATTATTTAACTTTCCACTCTTGTTTTTCCCAATTACTGCCAAAATAGGGAGGGGAAAAATCCTTAAGGAACATAGTTTCCTAGTGGCATTTGTAAAACAAGTCAACACAAATACAACATCATATCAACATAACTGGTCATCAGGTAAGTGTACACCTGAGTATAGGACTAAAATATTATTATTAGTCAGGTATTTCTAAAAAAATGTTATGGATTTCATTTCAGACAACTACATATTTGTCAAGACAGGATACAAATTACATTCTGCAAGACCAAAACAGGGTATTTTTTGGGACTGTCAGAAACTGTTGAGGTCAGTGAGCACATAGCATGTAAAGGATTAAAGTACCAAGCCCTTTGTTGGTTTTTTTTTTTTAGAGAAGCATGGGTATTGTCTGAATCATTTAATTCATTTTTTTCCCTTATAATTTTATACTCCTGGATTTTAGAAGAAATGCTCTTTTAATTTGAGAAAGAGAAAGTAAAAATCTAGCTGATAACTGCATATTACTCTATTTAGTACAAAAGACATATTCAGTATATGGAGTTCTGGTTATTTCAGATGGAAGTTAAGGAACTGATTAAATTGAAACTCCCTTCTTGATGTAAGAAACTTACATTAGCCATCACAGTAGAAGTAATTTCATATTTAATGTTTATCTTCTGTTTTAGATATGTTTTGAGAATTTAATTTTTCCTACTGTCAGAGGAAACAGAAATAAATCCTATACACTGTATAATAAACCAACAGAGGTTTCCACTAAGACTGCACCATTTTTCTGGGATAGCTACTTTCCTTACTGGAAGAAGTTTTATTATTCATGTCATTCAATACACTAACATTTTATTGTGTGGAGCTCTTGCATGTTGCAGAAAGGGCCACAATCTGCATATGGAGGCAAGAAATCTACCTGTGCTCACAGCTCTGTAGCAAAGCAGGGCTCTCACTGCCATGAGGAGAGTTTGGCTGGATGCTCCCCCACCCAGCACACACTCAGGCAACCAGGGTTCCAGGCAACAACTCTGGATTCCATCTCATCTGCCCCTGCTCTCTCTCACCCTATAAATCATCCCTATAAATGAAGCTCCATTTAAGAGAGTACAAACCCTGGGAAGGACCATGAACTCTTGGACGTAATTAAAAAAAAAAAACCAGTACTGTACTGAGCTTATTTCTGTGTTTGATTTGAACAACACTTCTGGATAAGAGCCAATGAAAAGTCAGTGTTGACAGAGGAGGATGGTTTATGGTCTACCACGGTGTTCCCTCTTCCCCATTTCATATTTGACCTTCTCCCTCCAAGGGGAGGCACTGAAATAGTCCAAGTCCAACAGCAGGAGTCCTCTCCTTTGTGTCTCACCCCATAACACTGATGACACCCCTGGCTAAGTCATTTTTGCTGGCCAAGTCATCTTTGCTACCTAAAAGCAGCAGGTAGGAATAAGGCTCCGTGCAGCAGCACCATACAGCCCAAACAAGCATTTGTTTATGATTTAGCTTAGCTTTATAGAGTTGTATATTATAATGTTTATTGTTATTATACTTCTGAGATTTCTGTGTATAACAGATAGTAAAGGAGCAATAGTTATTTTGTCTGGAGGCAGCTATGACCTAGAATAAAGTAACGGATTACAGCAGAGGTTTTATCAGGAGACAAGATGAAACCAGAGGTTCCTGGGCTATAAAAAAATCACTAATGATCAGTTGCTGGTCATTAAGCACTTGGAAGGTCTGTGAAACTGTCTTTAGAGATAACAAAGGGAACAAAGAACAAATATTCAACACAGGCAATTAAAACATACTATATATAGTATATTTAGATGTAACATGGATTTTGGACCAATGAGGAAAAAGCAACGTGTAGTACGTGCTAAGAAACATATAAAAATAGCCCCGAGCAAATAGTAGAGTAAGGTGGAAGAAATCCTCAGCAACACCACACTTCTTCCAGTGAAGAACCTGGGACACCAATAACTCACTGTAACCCTCTCACTTGCTTCTGGAGGACCAACAGAAGGGTAAGCATAGCATCCAAGAAAGGGTAGAAATAAGAAACTTTGTGTGTACAAGCTTCAATTGCATAATGACTGGGAGAGAGCTACAATAACTGGAAAATTTTAAGCACTGGCTTTATCAAAATGAGACTACTAATAACTCTTTGATTAGACTGGTAATACCTTAATTAATTATTGGTTTGGGGTTTTAGCTCACATAAGTTGCACAGTGTGTTTTGTTTGGTGTTTTATGTACCCATGAAGCTTAGTTGCAGTTGTGGCTGCAACATAAAAAACATTAAGAAAGTTGTTATTCTCAGGAGCATATGGTCTACATGATAAAAAAAAGCCAACAAAAAACAACAAAATCTAACAAAAAAAACACAAGTGCATGAGATAAAAGTTGAAGTATGAATTGGTACTAAACCAAGCATATTATCTACAGGAGACGGGGATTTCGGAGAGACAGTTCAGTTGTGCCTATTGTTTGGAAGAATAAATAAAGCCTCCTTGGTTTAGAGAAGATGAACTCTTTTTATTTTGACAGCTTTGTTTTCCCATTAGTAGCTTCCCATGGCATTGCCATCAGATTCTTGACAGAAATGTGGTTTTGTAAGGATTAATTTCTAGACGGGGTGGCTCTGTCCCTTAGGCCATAATTTTTGTCACAATAGAAGCAGTTTTTCACATTGCTAAAATTACTCTTTCGGTTGACTTTGCTAGCAGAAATATGACAAATACTTCTGAAAATTCTTATTAAGCAAATTTCATGGAAATATTTATTTTAACTTCCTGACAGTCTTTAAGAAATGCAAACCAGAATACTCCTTTGAGGTACAGGCACATATTTATCTTTCAAAAATAGCAGGATGCAGATGAGAATGGTCAAGATGACAATAGTTTTATCGAAGTATATGCTGGTGTTTCCAGTTCCATTACTAGCATCTCATACAGTCTACCTGAACCTCCTGTCTGTTTGCTTTTTGATTTTTCTAAGTAACAAAGGGGACTGGGTGACTGGAGGGCAAGAAGGCCCCACAGAACTGGGTAGAAATTTTCTTCTTGTTCATAAACAGTCTTTCAGGACTGCTGTCAGCATTTTTTCAGAGCACACTTGCCTGTGAAAAACTGCTTGTAAAACCTGAAAGTCTGCATCTTTACCTTTTCTGGGAGACCTTTTATTCCCTCTTCATTGAGTAAGGTGTGAACGCTATCTTCACACAAAAAATAATCTCGATGTGGCTGGGATACTGCCTGAGAAAGAACCCAGAGAATAGCTCAGTGCAACTAAAAAGTGTACTTTTAAAAGAACAGAGAAGCTGGAAAAACTAGAGGAGCAGAGGGACATGTCAGTGCTGTGAGGTCAGTAAGAGGGAAGTGTGAAAGAGACCTCAAGGACGGAATATTTGTTGTTCTACCAGCATCAAAAGCAAGACCTTTAGGAAGAATTATGTCATTTAATAACAGTTTACAATCATTTCTAAAGAAATCAAACTCATCTTTTCCAGTGGGTTAGATGTTTCTATTAAAAAAAAAAAAATTAAGAAGAAGAGAGGTCAGAGGCCTTCATGTTCTCAGTCTAGATGAAGACAGCTGAGCACCAGCCTTTCAGCCAGCCAAGGTCTAGATCTGGTCAGTGAGAGAGGAGAGAGTTGGTGGGATACTGGTCTGGTTCTGCTCACCCTTGAATCAATCCCAGTTTTGCACTTGCTCTCCAGGTGACATCATAGCACTGGCTAAAGGACTTTCAGCACTCTGAGCCACACCACTCAAGATCTGATAAGTAAATAAGAGTAGTCATGTGGACAACTACCTTAGTTAAACCAGCACCTTGCATTTGTTCAAATGATTTCTTCTCCTGTTGTCTGCTCAGTGGCCAAACATAGCAATGGTGGCCAGAGATGCCATCAGCACTCCAAAGTGCTGAGCAAAAACTACTGAGGAGTCTCAGGGACCTGATAACACTACAGACATTCAAGTCCTCTCTCTCATTGCCAGGCTGGCACAAGAAGTCATTTACTCAAGTAGCCTATTCATCTTCATGTCCTGTTTTAACTGCTCTCCTTTATAATGCAGGACAAATCCTTTTTCTTTGAGTAATTGTAATATCATAAATGTATAACTAGACAAGAAGCTCTACCCTTCTGAAGGTAGCATAGCTACAAAGATTGCAAAATAATTTCTCCAAGGCTAAATGTTAATTTTTATTTTTGTCTGTGTCTGCTAGTTATTGCTCACATAATAATGAAGTTCTTTTCAAAAAGAAAACAAAAAAGGAGGGAAACAAAAATGTATTCTGTATGTCTAACTAGCCTCAAAGAAAAATTATGCTTTTAAAGCTCTTCCTGTGCTGGATGATATTGAGAAATATCTGTTAAGAAGTCTGTGTCTGGAGAATTTTATTTTTACAAGTTGTCAGGAAGGATTAATGCAGGGCACAAATGCCAGGCACATGCAGTCAAAGCCAGCTTGATGGGGGACTTAGGCCATGCAGAGCTTAGAGGAAGAGATCTAAACTAATGTGGTATTATTCACTGGAATAAGTGGAGAACATGGACATGAAGAGGCAGTATGGTTCACCTGCTATCTACTAATTCCTTGACTTGCATATCAGTCATATGTTTGAGTATTTTGGCAGTAGGGTGATTTTGTCAGCAGCTGAACTCAGCAAAAAGTCTGTCTATGCCCGTGGTGTGATCACCTAGCTGCTGGAGTGAGGTGCACAAAATGCATTTGGGGCTTTTGCATTCTGAGCCCAGCAAATTTATTTTCTGTGCTGTTAAGAGTAGGGTTAATATTTCTCCTTGTCGTTCATTTTTTAATTAGCTAGATGATAGCTGTGAAGACTCTACATAATTAGGATATAATAGGCTGATATGGTTACAGGCAGAAGAAGTTCAAAAGCTTATTCTCTTGCAAACAGTTCTAAATTTCAGAATATTATTTCATTTTAATTTGATTTTTTTTCAAAAGTGAAATTTAAAAAGTAGTTTCAATTGAAAGATCTATAACATTTTACAGGTAAATAAACATCCAAAGGAGATATTCAGCTTTCCAGAGTACATCAAACATCCTTTGTTCACATCCGCTAAATATGACAGTTCAGCTTCATGGAATGAAATCAAGTCCAGTTAGAAGTACAAAGCAGGGGGAAAATGATCATTCCTGACTTATGGGTGTTCGTAAATAAACTTCTAAGTGAAAACACTAGATGCAATCTAATGACTTGTTGGACACACATGGCTTGTAGAGCATGAGGATCTATTCAAAGTAAACTAGGGACCTTTCAGCCCAAAGGCATTGTGATATTTCAATAAATATTTCTTGAATTAGCGTTTCTTTTCCTAGACCCATTTGGAAACTGTATTGGACACAAACACACAACCTAAAAGATGGCACCCACTTCTGTGAATTTGAAAGCATGGCATCTCTAGTTGTTGAGGAAACTGTCCAGAAATAAAGCACTCCCAGTAAGACACCATTACATTTGTGCACCATTACATTTGTGCACCACTCATACCTCCCCACATCCCATGGATACATCCTTCCAATTCCAGAAAAGATCAGTTAAAATCTCAGAATCTAAGCTTTGCTTTGGGATACTGATTATAGTTATCTGCAAAATACTAGGAAGTTAAAATCCTACATATTGCTCAGCCAATAACATCACAGAGGCAGACACAAACCAGCCAGCA
The DNA here is from genome assembly GCA_024611195.1 of Ceyx melanurus. Lineage (NCBI taxonomy): Eukaryota > Metazoa > Chordata > Aves > Coraciiformes > Alcedinidae > Ceyx > Ceyx melanurus. The sequence goes on from JANHGL010006581.1 coordinate 29,580, forward strand.
GTAGCTACCCAAAACGTGGATTTATTGCAACCAGAATTACTTGGCTCTCCTGACAAAACTAAATTGCAAGTTTGGATGTCAGCTGGCAATATTCTACTGCACAACTAAATCCTAAGCTTTATGGGATATTCCTTCTAGAAAGATGAAACAAAATGTGAACACACTCACTTACAAAAGGGAAAACCTCCCACACAAGTTTACCTAAAGGGGGTCTCTCACCCAAAAGGGGTGAGGGCTCACTCCAGGATATATCCAGAAGAACTAGGCACTCACCAAATGGGGGTGAGGACAGTCTCTACAGACTCAGTATCATTGGATGGTGCCCCAGTCCAAGAGTTGGAGGCAGTGTTGGGTTAATGGTTGGACGTGATGATATTAAAGGTCTCTTCCAATCAAAACAACTCTATGATTGTACCAGATAATAACTATATCTAAGATGTCAAATAATTTTTTTGGCCATGTGGTAGACGTTGTCATCAGCAGAGTACGTTCCCAGAAATGAAGCAAGCAGTAGTGTCACCAGTTTGTTGTAATTTAAGAAAATACTAATCAGACATGAAGCAACAAGCTTGAAAGCAGCAGGAACCCAGAGTAGCCTTCACAAACACAAAACACAAGAGCTAGCTCTAGTCACAGGGTAGATTTATCTGCTGAAACAGCAAGGAAGGCTGATACCAAATAATATTATCATATCAGAAATGGCCGTGTCAGTATGTGAATAGATTACAAATACCACCTGAACAAAATTGCATTTATTTAGCATACAAAGCATATTTTAGCTGCGTGTATCTTCAATGCCTTTAACCCCACTTAAAAGCCAAAATGGCAGAAAACCAAAAATTAGAAAATAACACTAAAAATTGAATAGCTCATACAGTTTCATTTTCCAATCTCCTTCTAACACTATTATCTTTAATGATCTTCTTATGTCCATTGAAGAGTAATGAGACACAATGAAAACCAGAGACATCTCACTTACATGTTTGTGAGTGTAGTTCCTCTGCAGATATTAAATTTATAGGCAGGAATCCAAGAAAACTTTGCCCAAGCTGGGAATAGCAGATGGAAGAATGTTTCAGCCATTACTGACTATCAGCCTCCCATGTGTTGATCTCACTTCTGACAAGAAAAATTATTCACCTTCTCACACTCGTCACTTCTCAAACACTTTCTGAGATGATTGAATGAAACATGGACAGGCTGGATTAAGTTAGTGATTTATACAGAATAAAAGAAACTAGAAATGTCTGTCTCCTCAATAAATTCACCTGCTCCTTAGCTTTGAACACGTGATCACACCAGAGCTCATCTCATCTCTGTATATATATTTTTTCTTGTGTTTTCATTCTCTGAGCACCTTATGAAATGCTTTTTATCTTCATCTGCAACTTCAAGCAACCTGTGCTACACACCTGCTTGCAAGCCCAGTGCTTCCCTCACAGTATTCCAGATGTTCCAGAAAGAAAACTAAAGCTATCAAAAGTTCTTGAGCTGATGCTCAGCAATGCTCTGGATATTCCCAGCCTGTAGAAATTGATAGCAAACAGTTACAGCCTGAGCATGTGAAGGTGAACCATCACATAAAATAGTGCCTAGGAAAGTTCAAGAAAGTTTGTTGAGTTTATGTGAAGGGGAAATATTATCCAATTTGTCTCCTAAATACCACTTTCTTTTCTTTTTCTTTTTCTTTTTCTTTTTCTTTTTTTTTTAATTCAAGTTTTATAGAATAGCTTCAGGGCAAAGGAGCATGAAGTTAATCTGAATTGTTTCCAGTCAGTGATGATGAGATTGTACAGGAACTCCATGGATTTAATAGCAAGAGTCACATCTTTGATTCTCTGAAGGATACAAGAATTATATTTACTAGTTCTGGGAAAGCTGTTTTCAAGCCAAATATTCCTAAACACTAAGGACCCAGTTCTTTACTCCCAAGAACCTATGCTTTCCCAGAAATGCCATGAGAAAGGACAAAAAATACGGGACAAAGCTTATTTTAAAATAATGCTACTATGTGCCCAGTTTTCAGGTAGAAACCTATCCTATTCTGGCATCAGTGTTTTGAGTTAACTGCTGTAGCTTGCTGATGTTTTGTGATCTCTAATGAATAACTTCTGAAAGACCTGTTGACTTACATCTTGAATACTTTTGCAGCTTTGGACCTCAGAACAAGCACTTAGCACAAAATGTGGTTTATTATATCCTCCAGTCTATGAAGACTACATATAACAAAGAAAGGTTTTACAATGTTATGGCCAGAACTTTTGTTTCAGATGGTAGAACTTTAAGGCATATTCCCAAGACTACAGTTCCCCTGCCAAGGAAAACATAAAACCAAGTATATTTCAAACAGTGATGTAGTTTAAATATTTTTTTGTTTATTT
>JANHGL010006581.1:38648-49921 GCA_024611195.1 Ceyx melanurus
TCCTTCCTTCCTTCCTTCCTTCCTTCCTTCCTTCCTTCCTTCCTTCCTTCCTTCCTTCCTTCCTTCCTTCCTTCCAACTGAATAAGGGAGCTGATGAAGCAATCTATTGTTAAATCATATGCCTTTAAACACTATTTTAGAGTATGGGTTTCTGTAAACAGGAACAAAGATTAATTAACATCCTGTAAATCTGCTTCGCCCCATTCCAGACGTGTCACAAATCCATATATATTTGTTTTGGCAAAAAAAATTCATATTTATGCTCTTTTTCTTAAATCTTTCCTCATACTCTCCATCTCCTCAGATTTCAAAGAGCATAAAGCAGCCAAGAACATTATCACAGTGCCACAGCAGCCACCTTGCCTTTGGTTTGATCACTGGTGTTAGGAAGCAACTGGGCTTCACTATGGTGAAAAAAAGCAAGCTAACTGGAAACCAGCAGTTCCAGTAGTGTCAGTGGGAAGAGGGTTCAGGTTCATCACATGTTCCCAGAGCTCCAAATGAACACATAGTTTCACAATAAACACACTTTTAGTGCTCTGAAGGTCTGGTTTTGGCTGGTTGCTGTTCTAATGCCAGCTAATTCCACTTGCAGTGTGTCCTAACGATGGGCTGTCAGTAAAAGCATCCCAAATATCCCCTGCCTCATTCTCCATGCCTTGTGGCAGACCACAGTGACATAGGGGCACAACTGAAGAGCCATTTCTCACTTGTATCCTTCCCTTCTGGTGCTGCAGACATGCATGTGAGTGTGTGTACATCCTGATTTTTTAGGGTGTCTATTATTTTTAGGAAGTAAGATTTATCTGATCAGGCAGAGCACACTCATATAAGTGTATCTGTGTTTATGTGTGTTCCTCAATCATTTTTAAGTGACAATTTCAAACATATATACCAGAAGGAGAGAGGGCTCTTTTCCTTACATTGCATGAAAAAAAGGCACCTGAAGACCCCACAGAAGAGGCTCGAAAAATGAAAGACTATACTGTTAATATATACATTTAAAAGACCTAAAAATCCATGAAAAGCAATGTTATAAGAGTCCTCTCCCATGATTGCAAACAGCTTCAATCAGCCCTTGTAATCTGCCACGAAACACAAAGCCCTGGGAAGCCAGGCTGCATTTTTTTCTAGTGTTACTTCTGTGTGAGACAGAGCTCTTTGTTAATGTCTCTAAATGGCAGATCAAAGATGCTCAGAAGAGTAGCTTCACAGCAAGGGGAGGGCTCAGCAGGAATCCAGGAGAAGCTTCTCTACACATGGTGGATCTGAAAACATGTCTTTCAAGATCTCAGGACATTTTCTGGGCCAACAGAGATACATCCAGTGCCCCCTGAACTGTAGGCAGGTCTGCCTGCCTCTCCTTCTCACCTTTGTTCACCTTTCAGGTGTTTTATTAAATATTTCATTCTCCTTTCTCTAGGCTGGGTTAGAGATTAATACATACCCACCTCAGAACAGCACAACAGCCCTGAAAAGACTGAGGAAATTACTCAAGTTATAGCTGGGTCTTACGTGTTTATGGGAGCAGCTGGAGGTGGTGAGATTTCCAGCCCACTCAGTTCTTTGTTGTGATTTATACAACATTAAGAGCATCTATTTAGGCCGATACTTCATCTGTTTGAAGAACCTGCAGGCAGCTTTAGTGTTCTCCTGATAAAAAGTGAAGATGTGGGAAATGCAGTGTCCTCTGTAAGGGGGTTTATTGTCTCAAACAATTATTTTTTATCAGCTTTGTCAAAACTTGGAGCCCAGGAAATTCTGCTGAGTAGAACAGCAGATATTCGTTTGCCTGCAAGAAAATTAATTAATAATTTGTACATTGTTTGCTAGGAGCTATTCTGCTATTTTCTTTATGTGTTTAAGTGCTGGATTAATCATGGGAGAGTAGATTAGCCACATGCCTCTCAGTTTTAGGTGTATCAAGCATTGAAAAAATGCAGTTTCAAATTTAGGCCAGACTTGGTTCTACAGCTGTCAGCTTATAAGAAACAATATTTATTATAGAGTGCATTCTTTCTCTCTCTGTGGGAATGGTGAAATGAAATTTTAAGAAAATGAGATTGCCTCAGAGTAGTGTACATGTCTTTCTGAGGAGACTTCTTAAATCACATTTCACCAGTTTTCCAGGCTACACCAGGATTACTGAATATTATGCATGTGTGAAATACTTCATGAAGATACTTCCAAAGCTGCAGTACTACATATGCAAGAAATGAAGTATTACTCACTCTCTTTTCTACTATATTTAATGGTTTACTCTATGTAATTTTAGTATATTAGGGCACTTTTGTCTAGTATACACTCTTTGATCATAGATGACAAGAAAAAGTGGTATTCTCATTTTAAAAAAAACCAAACCAAAACAAAATTAGTTGGGGATGAGTTCTGCTTGCCAGTACATGCTATAAACAGATGAAACAATAATGATAATTAATTCTATTTCTAAAAGAAACAGTTTAACTTTGGAGAACTTCACAACATGGGAAGCTAAAAATCACTAATGAAAAAAAATAACATTCCAAACAAAAATACGTATATTTGTATATTTATAAATTCACCATGCCCATCTACAGATACAGATGGACTTGAAGAAAACAATGAAAACAGAGGCTTGATATTAAAATAAAAATGAAAAATAAAACAAAACACAAACAAAAACAGCCAAACAAAAAAAAAATCCACTTTGACCAGCCACTGTCTGACACTCTTGGCTGTAGGCACTGCTCTTCACTGCCACTGGTGTGAGGACATGCCACTGGAATGATGTCAAAGTGCAGCCCACCCATGACCAAGAAGGATCTTTGTATATGAGGAAGGGAAGAAGGTGTACACAGAGGCACTGGGGGAGCAAACCTGTTTGAACCTGCTCAGTCTGCTCACAGAGGTATGAGGAAGGTCTGCAGGACACAGGACACCAGCACATTTTCACTAGTTCAGCCACAAATACCAATTCAAGCTCAGCTCACAGTTGTCAGGCAGGATTAAGATGTGTCATCACATTAAATCCGATGGTGTGCTGGCCTTTCTCCACATCGTGGTGGTGAGAAGCTGCTTTCAAAGTGTTTTGGAAGAGACACACTCTGAATCTCTGTTGACCTGAGTTGCAACGTGCTCAGCACTGCCTGTGTGCTTCAAACTAGGTGAAGGTCTTGAATCCAGGTAAGGAACTGCACATTTCCAGGTGCCTCCTGATCAGAGACCTGGTTGACAAAGACCTTCAGCAGAGGCTTTAGGACTTATGGATGTGGATGTGTGGGAGAAAGTTCAGCTGATCCTTGTTGTCATGATGAGAGATTTGGAAAAAAAAAAAAGAAAACAAAAACAAATTCTCTGTGTTAAGAGAAGTGGAGTTAAGGTGAAATGCAAGAGGTCAGCAGCAGCTTAAAATGAGGTCTGTAGGAGGGCATAGTCTGAACCCAAACTGCTTTTTCCAGATGTCCTGGCTTCACTACTGTACAAGAAGAATTAAACACCAAAGGTTAGTGAACCTGAAGGAAAAATTGACTTCTTCATGCAGCAGGATACTGTTAAAGTTCAGCTGTGCAACGGACTAAATTTAATAAGCTCAAAAGCGTTAACACAAGTGTCTCCCCATTGTTACAGAAAAATATCATTTTTTAATCTGGAGAAATAAGCTTCCTCTGGGAAGTGAACCTAGAAAGAAAAATAACATTTTTAAATCTGGAGAAGCAAGCTTTGTTTGGGAAGAGAACCTAGAAAACAGACTTTTCATACTGATATTCTAGTACATTAATAACTCCAACATGCAGAATATTGTGGTCATGCATGACTCAGGTATAACTATATGAATTCACACAGATGAATCAATGACCAGCATGCTATATAATCGGCCATATGTTTTATATCATGACTTCTATTTGCCTCTGGAATGTTGTGCTGGATCAATGGCAAGATGCCATTCTCATGCTTGGCACTGTTTTATCAATTGCACAGTGTAACAAGAGTCTGTCCAGTTATTTACAAAACACTGAATTTACATAGAAAAAGGGCCTTTGATACTTTGCTTTTTAAAGTTTTTGTTCTGCATATAATCTTTATGGCCCCTTTGGCATTACAATTTTTACAATGAGCTTAAAAAAAATTAAAAATACATGGATCAGTGTTGTAAATCTTGAGACTAATTCCTACAGTAGACAACACCAGAACCTACCTGGATCACATCTGTGCTGACCACTAACTCTTTTCTTATTCTACTTAACACCTTTTTTTACATGGTCATGGATCAAACTTGTGGCAATGCTTTGGCGATTTATCTTCTCATAGTCCTTCTATCCAGCCTCATCTTCTTAACTTTTGGCCTGATTCAAAAGATAAAAGACCCAGTAAAAGGTTTTGGAAGTGATAAAATGATACAGAGGTTCTGTCACAGCTGGGAGCCACCATAGGCCAACCAGAGGAGATCAGGGGCTCAAAAATGGACTTGTCCACCCAGCAGAATAAGAAGCAGAGTGTACTAGATTCTGAAGGTAGGAAGGTAATGTTCAGTAAGAAGTACAATTTGAGAGGAAAATGAGGGCAGAGGATTTGGCAGCTGCTAATAGAAACTGTATTAAAAACAGAGACATAAAGATTGCAATGCAGAGCAAGGACTGCACTAACACAGCCATGTGGCTGGAGCTGTGAGTTCTTCAGAGAATTCAAACTCAAATAATATACATAAAATCTATGGACAAGCACAGAATAATAGTACTAATATATTGCTAGATTTGAAAAGTCACAGCACAAAAAGAAATGTAATTAGTAACTTACATCTAGAGTAACAAGAAGTTCCCTGTAAAAACATAAACTGTTAAAGGAAAATCAAGAAGCAAATTCATCCATCACTCAACTGAAAGAAAGCTATTGACTAAAGACTCCCAGCAAGCCAACACTGTAATGTCTATTTCACTCTTTCTTCACTGGAAGGGTCAACTGTGATAAAAGGGTTTACATCAATAGCAAAGAGCTGCAAATTCCAGTAGATGACAAAAGAAAGAGATAAGGTCATGTTCAGGTGAGTTAAATGGCCTGAGATCAGTAAGGCTGATGGAATTCACCTCGTATTGTCCAGAGGATAACTGAAGCATTTCCACAGCCATTAATAACTATATTTAAGGTCTGTGTGGACGAGGTAAAGTTTTGAAAGACTGGGAAGTCAAGAGTAACATCTATAAAAGTGAAAAGAAAGAGGAGCTGCAGACTTATGACCCAAATCATTTAAGTGCAATTCTCAAACAAATACAGGAAGCAAATAAAAGATAAGGAATAGATGGGTTATAGGCACAAGGATTAATCAAGAATCATTTCAAACCAGTTTCCTCTTATAACAGGATAACATGGCCTGTGAATCAAAGAGGTTATACAACTTGACATGAGTGAAGTTTTTAGTAAAGTAAATATTAGAGAAGAGTTTCAAAAGCATACTGGGAAAATGTAGCCTAGATTAAACTAATATAAAGTAAGGTTCTGCAGGACCAGTCAAAGAAACATTTTCAGTCTCTCGGTCAATCATTGTCAAAATGGAAAACTGTATTTACTGCAGATGTATGGGGGGTCTCTCCTGGCAAAATTCCTGTTTCAGAATTTCATTAAATGGCATGGATGCCAGAACAGACACTGTGCTTATTAAAACTGACAATCTTGTAAAGTTGGAAAGGGCTGCAAGCCTGTTAGAGGACAGGCTTAGAAATCAAAATGATGTTGACAAGTTGAAGCTACAGTTTGAAAAAATATGGTGCTATTCATCAGGGATGATAGTGTATGATACAGATCTGAGTCAGAAAAAACTACCCAACTCCAGGATGGAGCAAGTGGAGTTGGAGTAGTCCAGTTACAGGATTGGGGGCAACAGGATGCATTTACATTAGTATTTAATTTCTAATCATCTGCAGAAGCAGATAACCACTTTTCAAGCTTTGTTTTACACCATAGCAAGCTCTTGGATAATAGAAGATGAAAGGTTTCGTGGAAACCCTTTCCACGACAGCTGAGCCAGAAGAGCTGCATTAGGTGCACTCCAGTGCACTGCAGCTGCTAACAGGCAAAGGTAGTTCAAGGTAGGAAATCTCCTGACACATGGATATTGTGAACATCGTGTACTCAGCAGCACCTGTTTTACTCCACATCTTCATTCCTGTTGCCACACACAACTTGTTAAAGTACTCACAGTCTTAATGCATTGCAAGCTGACTATGAATCAGCTGTGTTGTGAATGACAAATGTGACAGCAGGATGATGTGTTGTCTCGGAGTCAAGTGAAGCAATCCTTTTCTATATAGTAAGATCTCAGCCAGAATACTGCATTTAGTTTTAGCACCATATTTTTCATTAACAGTTGGAGCAGTTCAGCCTGGAAAGATCAGAAGAAAGGCATGAGAAACATCTCCACTCTCAGAAGCATGAGTTACAGGGATGTATCTGGTGGTGTTTTATCTAGAGAAAGTGAAATGCTAACAGTTTTCATAGCCAGTAAAGGCTGCTGCAAAGAGAAGGGGGAGAAATTGACACCTGTGTCTGCTGTGGAGGATGCAATAGAGATTACACAGAGGAAAATCTGCTAATAGTATGGCTGATAAAGCAGTAGGAGATGAAGACTGCAGGATCCACATCACAGGAATGCTTTGCAAACAGGTTAGGCAAACATCTGTCAGACTTGGCTTAAGCGTAGTTCATCCTGCCTCAGGGACAGAGATGGACTAGATAATCTCTTGAGATCACTACCAGAGTTGCTTGTTTTACTTCTTTTTCAAATGTAAATAACAAAATTACTCTTTTCTCCTCCTTTCATCTTGTCTTTCTGCCTTTTGAATCATTCCACTGATCTCCTATCTGCTATTTCATATTGCACCTTTCTGATCTTTCCATTATCTATCCCTGTCTCGGTCCCATTTCAGTGTTTCTGCTCTCGGCACTGTACTTCAGCTGTGGCATTGCTTCTGAAAGAAACCTCTCCTTTTTCCCACGTGCAAAGCTAAGTGCCTGTCTTCATTCAGACTCCTACATAACCAAAGTATTTGCACATAACTGCTGAACTAAACGTTGTACCTTCATTCAGTTCCCCCAGTGTATATGCAGTGGTTAGAAATGCCAGTTCTGCAGTTACCTTCTTTTCTTTCTTTCAGCACCTCCTTCTATCATTACTGACCAAGTAAAATCAGAGATTACCACCATTTCTCTTCAAATAGGATAATTCCGAATATAAGAATACAGCTACAGTGCAGAAAAGAAAGGACACAATTTACTATTATAGAAGCTTACATAGATTATCTTTCAAAAGGCATCGCTAGTGCCCTAATGTTAGGGGGATAGATGTAAACCAAAACATCATGTATAGATACAAATCTCAGAGGCTTTTTCTTAGGTAATATAGAGCTACATAGAGAAAAGAATAGATAATGGTTACTGCATAATCCATGGGCACAGAGCAGACCCCCACTGACATCAGCTGCTTACTGAGACCCCAGCCTCAGTTTTACAATATACTTAATTTGTTTAAAAATTCACTGCTGTCCAGTTTATTTCTAATATTTAAGGTGTAGCATTATAGTAATTCTTAAAAAGGTAAATTCTACTTACTTTATTCAAGTAAATTACCTCTTTTGTAATTGTAATGGTATTGAGCTGAATCACCATTAAAGGCAGCTTTAACTCTTTTTAGTTTTCTATGGAATAATATCCACAACCTTGTACAAGTCCCTTTACATCTTAGATAGTACTGAAACTATTTTTGAAAGAAAAAGAAAAAGTGTTCCTTACATTAATTTTTTTTTTCATCTTCCTTTTTTTCTCTCTCTGGCAAGATGAGTTCAGCATTTGTTAGAAAATGAGATGTTCAGTATTATTGAACAATGGAAGCACTTTATAGATTTATTTCTTGCTGGGAGAGACATTTCTATATTAAATTGTTTTATAAGTTCAAACAAAACATAACTTTAACCCATCTTCCAAATGTATTACCTGGTAACACCCATTTTAGTTTTGCTTTTTTTCCACTCTTATTTTGGAGAGAAGAATAATTTCCATAGTTCACTCAGCAATAAATTATTTCTTGAGGGAAACTACAGTAGTTTTCAACTAGACAATCAAGTGTTAAAAACAATTTTACTTTTAGACAGAAGCCTACTTTGTTAAAATGAAAAATTAAGAGCAGAAAGTTGAGTCTTGTTAGGTACTGAGTTGGACCAATTATTAATATGACTTGTTCTTCTTGAAATCCCAACTATGCCCAAAAAGGAAATGTATAGCTTTAATCACAAAAGAGCCTCATGGGACATTAATAAGGCCCTCAGAGAATGAACTTTAAATATGACAAAGGGTCCTGCATTTGCATGCATGTGTCAGAGCACACAAATATGCAAGAGACATTCAGCTGGGCTCCTCTGAGGGTCTATTTCCATGCTCAGTGTGTTACTTGATGAAGTACAGAGAGACTGCAGAGATTGGCACCAAAATCTTCACATATGATTCTCAGAACAAGTTTTTCTCTGCCTGTATTGAAGCTTACAGCCTACAGTAAAGATATGTGCATCCCTGGCTCACAGCCCTTAACTGCAGGTCACAGCAGGGTAAGGAGAAGTTCAGGCTTGATTTTTTTTTTTATTCACCAAACAAATGTAAATTTTGGGTCAAACTACCTAAAATCATGCCAGATTTTTAAAAAGCAAAAGCTGTTCCGGCTAGAGAAAAATATAAAAGAAAGTGAAGAACATCATCTCAGTATTTTTAAATGGCTGAGTTTCATTCTGAATGGTGCTTCATAGAAAAAGGTAAGCAAAGGGTTAATAAAGAGCAGTAGCAAAGCAATTCTTTTGGGTCTAGCTAACCATTTCATGCATTCTTTTCCTGCAAATTGGAAAATCGATTATTCCCACAGCTTTATTAAAACAGTTACCTGGGATGCAATGAAAGATTTGAACCAGGGCTCCAGCAACTTAAATTATTGCTCTAATTGCTGGCCACTCCAAGAGAGGGGCTCTCACATTCTCCTCTTGGAGGTCTTCCTTCAAGCCTTTGTTTTTCTGGCCTGAGTTCACCTGTTGTAAAGTGAGGACAAAAGCGTGGGGACCTGTTGCAAGACCTTTGGATCAGACCTTTTTGATTTTGCATTTGTATGATGGGTCTCATTCTGCAAGTACGAAGTGTATGTACTGCTGTAGCATGGATAATACATTAAAGACTTTGAAGCTCCCAGGTGCAGTGATAAAAAAGGATAGATAAAAACCTCAAAGAGAATTTTGTTATGAGTAATATATAAATATCAAAAATCTATGTTCAACATGAAATATTCCGATTCCACTGTCCAAATGCTTCATGGGGCATTCTTCAGGAAATTGAAGAACAATAATAAAACAAACTGCCACTGACTAGTCGTATTAAAGAAATACAGAGGACAACAGATAGGTTTGTAGCTACCTTTTATAGTGTCTCTTCTTCAAATATTTTACAGAAGTCCTTCCGTTCTACTCCGATTAGAGACACACTCCTCTTGTCATGCTTAACACCAGCAGGCAACTTAGCCCCACACAGCCACTCACTCACTCCCCCTCAGTGGGGTGGGAGAGAGAATCAGAAAGGTAACAGTGAGAAAAGTGATGGGATAAAGACAGTTTAGTAGGTGAAGAAAAAGCTGCCGACAAGACAGTGACAATGTGTATTCAGAAAGGTGTGTGGGAGGAAAATTAAGAGGCAAGAAAACTCAGATATTTTGTATAGCCAGAGGGGATGCTAACCTTTCATTTTTTCTTCTCTGGAGACTTTCAAGACCTGTCTGGATGCATTTCTGAGTGATCTGCCCTAGTTTTGGTCCTGCTCTGGAGGGCGGTTGGACTTCATGATCTTCAACCCCTAACATTCTGTGATTTTCAAGAGAGATCTTTTGCTTAGTTTGTTCCTAATAATTTCTATTTTTAACAGATGAATAAAAATTCTTCCAACGCAATGGCTTTGACTCCTGGCACTTCCAACAAAAAAGAGACAGTGTGCATATTCGGAACTGGGGATTTTGGAAGAGCTCTGGGACACAAATTGCTTCAGTCCGGCTACCGCGTGGTGTTTGGAAGCCGGAACACGCAGGCACCCATCCTGATTCCCAAGGACGCAGAGGTGCTGAGCCACGCCGAGGCAGCACAGAAAGCTGCCATCATTATCGTAGCAATCCAGAGGCAGCATTACAACTTCCTCGCACCACTAGCGGAAGATCTCCGTGGAAAAGTCTTGGTGGACATAAGTAACAACTTAAAAATGAACCAGTACCCTGAATCCAATGCAGAGTACCTTGCTCAGATAGTGCCTGGTGCCAAGGTTGTGAAAGCCTTTAACACCATATCAGCCTGGGCCCTGCAGTCAGGCACGCTGGATGCAAGCAGACAGGTAAGAATGAGCACTGGGGGTTTCCTATATCATTGACTTATGTATCTTATATATCATTATTATATATATATCTTATTGAGTTATGTGTCTCAACAGCTAGACAAACACACATGGGATATAGGATTCAGACAGAGATGCTGTTTTCACTGTTGTCGCCCATTATCAAATTAAATATAAAATTAAATTTCAAATTACATTTTCCTTTTGGCCTGCAATGTGGCATGACAGGGAACATCAATGGCTTGCCAACAAACTCAGTGAGGTGCTTGGAGACACTATAGAAAGGAGGAAAGACACCAGAGCTACAAAGAGACATAGAGCACATCAGGAGAAAATGAAGTTGCTTCCTCAGTTGTTCACTGGGATTGTAAAGCTAAACAAAAAGAAGACAGGAGGAATATAGCAAAGAATAAAATGAAGCAACAAAAAACAGGGAAGCAAGAGATATAATGATGCAGTAGAATGATTATGAGAAATAAAATGAGCTGGAAGTTGAACAAATTAGTCGTTTTCTAAATCAGAATTCATCATCATAGAAGTTGAACACAACAATGTGTGCAAACTATTTTAACCAGCTCCTTAACCACAGGCCAGTGAGCACAGAGTTAGTCATAGGATGTAACTCAGCAGGTTACTTCAAGGCAAATTATGATTACCTTGTCCTCTGCCACTCTGAGAGACAGTGCTCATGTACAGTGCACAAAATCAGCCAGCTAGTCAGCTTTCTACTGCCAGAAAAACTGTTTTGCCTCAAGACCCAAGGACTTGCAAGTTTAGGTTCTACCATATCAATCAGAGCAAAAGTTTCCCACCTTTTCCAAATGCCAAGAGAAATATTGTCTTGTACACTCACAAAAAAAACCCAAAACAACCCAAAAACCACCACATAAAATAAAATAAAA
>JANHGL010006582.1:0-13557 GCA_024611195.1 Ceyx melanurus
CTTTTCTTTTCTTTTCTTTTCTTTTCTTTTCTTTTCTTTTCTTTTCTTTTCTTTTCTTTTCTTTTCTTTTCTTTCCATTAGGAAGACCCCTCTCTCAAGCACCCCCAAACACAGTGGCATCCCACAATAAAACCCAAACCATTATGTGTCTCTGCAGTGCTTGGTGTACATGTAAATAGGGGAAGGGAACTGTTTTTCTGCAAAGATTCCATCTATCAATCTGGAGCATTCACAGCAGAGTGTGATAACTGAAATTGGTAAAATAAAATCACACACACCTCTATTTCACAGGGATTGAAAGAATGTACAGAAGACCAACTGACTGACTGGCCATAACTTCTTCCACAGGATACCCTTTGTTTTTAACTATGATTAAGCTATTTTCCTGAAGCAGTGTCTCCTTGAGCAGAATGCTTGTTGGATGCAATTTGAGAGGCTTTTATTGATCATTTGATCTGTTTGAAGATTGATGCTTTTTGTACTCTCTTCCTTTAGTTATAACTTCTGCAGAAGACAAATACATCCTCAGACATTTTTTTTTCCCATGAATAAGTCCTGAGCAAACCATACATAGCCTTGCCATCTTCTAACTTGGGTAGAAGTTGCTCTGTAGAAAGCTCTTACTAACAGAGGCAGCTGTGGTTAAATCTTAGGATTGAAAGAGAAGTGACAGAAAAGAGTTTGACTTGAGAACCTGGAGCTAAGGATCTATTGCAGATCAAATGATTAGAAGGGGCTTCAAGAAAAACAAAACAAAACAAAACAAACAAACAAAAACAAAATACAACCCCTTAATTAAGTTGCCATGTAAAAAGAGAGAAAAAAAAAAGATGAAAAGGGAATAAAAGCATTTGATAAAGGCTCAAAAAATGAGCCATTGAGCCATTTGTCTTGTAAATATTTTGATTTCTCTTTACAAAATACTGACAAAACAGGACTCAGTACAACTTTATGAGAATTGAGAGCTGTGAAGGCACACAGCAGTACTGTAATTTTATTTATTTGAGGATATAGATTCAATTACTGAACTCTGAACCTGGAGAAAACACAGTCTTTTTTTGAAGTATCAAAACATACAGTCTAGAATGGATAAAGACACTGTTTAGATCTCATATCTGGGTTTCTAGAAGAAACATCCTCAATCATAAATAAGCATCTAAAGCATCTTGCTTGAGCTCAGTTGCATCTCTAGTAAGAGTTCAAGTACAAGTGGATTAACTCAATAAGATGAATCCAGAAATCTAGATGCTTTCCTGCATTAGAAACTTATGTAAGGAGAAAAGTCCTGTATTATGTAAGACATTTTAAATTAAAAAGTTTCCCAGCACTTAGAGATACCATTTAAGAATAAGCAGCAACCCTTCCCTCTGCAGTGGTCTGTTTCTTGTTGGTGAAGCCCTTGTTCTTCCTGTCCTTTTGGAGTGGATACTAATCTGGTGTGCTCAGCTGAGTGATATGGACTAATCCAATTGGACAATATAAATGGAAAATATAAAAAAAGAAACAGATTCCTTGCATGTTCCTTCTACCTCCTTCCATCAACCATACAAACTACATTTTGTCATATCTAATTAATACTTAGGCTGGTTAATTCTTACAACTACCCTTTTCAGAAACAACCATAAAACTTTCTTCTAAACCCAAGTATGTGTCAGATAATTCCTTTCTCCAAGGTTACTGCAAAGATGAAAGGAATTAATTTGAAGTTCTTAGTGGACAGGACAGAGAGTTTGAATTACAGGCAACTTTGCACTTTCTATTTTTTTTTTTTTCTTTTCCTATGTCATTTTACCCTTTAGAATAGATTGTCCATGGATGCTGTGGAAGGTCCATTGCCAGGTGCCTTTTAAGAACAGGCAAGATTTCCCTTAGAAATGACTTATATGCTGTTGTTCTTACATTAAGGCTGGAGAAGATGGCTTCTTAAAGTCCTTTCCATTACTATTTTTCTATGATTTTGTGTTTATTGTCCTGGCTCGTTAAATTCCACCATTCTGGAAAAGACTAGAGATGATGCTGCCAAGGTGATTTGGGTATCTTCAAATTAACCCCAGAGGCTTTGGCACTGAGAAACAGAAAGACTGCCAACTGCTCTTCACATTTTCCCTAGCCTGCCTCTGATCCTTCTAACTGGCATCTAGTCAAAGTGAGACTGAACTTGTACACCTCTGTGTTCAAGTGAATCAAAGTCCCATAGTTTACAGAAACGAATGTTAGAACAAGATTTTTTTTTTTAAAGCAGATTATACCTGTGTGGAATCTGAATGTATTTTTTATTGTCCTATGCAAGAATCTCTTAGTGTTTGTCTCCTTGCCTTGTATTCAACTCCTAAGCCCCAGGTACTTGCATCTTTAAAAGCAATGAAGATTCTGTGTTCTCCATCAAAAAATGATTCTTTCCCCTTTACAGAATATTGATGACAAATCTAAGATTGTTGTTAACATGTATCACAAGAAATCCAGGGAACATGTACAAAGAGCGTGGCTGAATGGTCCTTTACAATATTGGGAAAGTAACTGAGTAAAAATTAATGACAATTATACTAATATTCTTAAAATACTATAATACAGCTGGAAAGAGATAACCAACCAGCAGTTTGTTGTTGTTTGGCTTACAATTTAAAAAGATTCAAAATGTGTGCTACTGTGTCAGCATTATTGACTGTAGTCGCCGTTAACTGTTCTTTCTCAGAAATAGATAAGCAGTTAAATTATGAGAGCCCCAAATAGTAGACTAAGTTATTGCACAAACCCAATATCTAACTCAAGGGTTCAAGGATTAACTAGGTAAACTAGGCAAGCAAAGGAGCATGTTACACAATTATGTATGTAAGAAGTACTTCATTAAACAGCAACTGAAGAAATGCCATACTGCAAATGCCACCATATTTTGACAACAAATAGCACACATGATGGTAGTCTCTTTCTGCAAATATCAGATGACACAGTATATGATTGATCTGCATGGAAAATATGGTTTCAATCTTGCACTGTAAGGAATCTAAGTTCCTGAATTGATACACTGCTCACTTTGGAATTGAAATGGATGGAGAGTTTTGTGTGTTGCCTTGGAACCTCCTTCCAGCACTTCCAAAAGACTTACACAGATGCCTTCTTCTGTCTAACTAAGGAGGGAGAGTAACAATGTCCTGCTGTTTTGGTTCTGTGGTGATAAAACTGTCTTGAAGAAGGAATTATACCACAGCCTGCACAGTATTTCTTTTTGCTGCAGATTGTGCATAGTATTACCAACTCCAGATGGCTCAGGGAACAAGGGATTTAATTAAAAAAAAACCCAAAACCTTTCAAAAATCTAAATGTAGAACTTAAATGTAAGATCCTGATTGACTGAAATGCAAGATCCTAGATCTAGTGCATAATGCACTATTGTGAAACAAACTATATTTTAAGGTAACCCCTAAAAATCATCGTAGGATTTAAAATGAAATAATATTAAAAAAACCCCTAGAAAACAAAAAAGAAAAAGCATTTGTAAATACATTTAAAGGGCAAGACCTACCTCAAAACATCCCAGAAAACAGAGAAACAGAGAAGCCTATGAGATCTATTGATACAAAGATGTATCGTTGAGTGTATATAATTACATATGTGTATATATATATACACATATATATATACACACATATAAACATACATACTCTGTAGGTATAACCAAGCATCAGAGTTCAAAATACCCTGGAAAATCCAAACATCTTGGTGCAAACACCCTAGTCTCTTACTCAAATAGAAAAAAATACTCTGAGGATAAACAATTGTCTCTTCAATCAAAGGTTAAAATGGATTCATTGCCAACTTTGTCCATTTGCCAATAGTTGACAGCTGTCAATATAGGGATTTGACTTCTTTATCCAACCATCACAAACAAACTATATTAGTATCTTCAGAGAAAGATCTTGACTGTGAGCTGCAGTTTCTCTGCCCCAACTCAATTACTGCATTCTTGAACTGCAATGTATTCATTTGTGGGCAGTGGGGCAGCCAGTGGGAGGGTATTGATTGGAGTATAATGTCATGTGTAGCATCGAGTAAGATGAAAAGTGTTTTCTGCTTAATGGGTTGGTATTAAGTAGGTGGGAATGGCTTCTAATTAGCCAACAATTGCTGTGTTTCTCAGTTTCCCTCCTTTCCCTCCTCCTGTCGGTCACCAGCTGCCAATCTCTCTCCTTTTCCCTTTTTGTGTGGAGTTCATTGCTCACTGCAGTGAAAGCCTTTGTTTAAAAAAAGAGGGCTCCCAGGGTCTCATCTGCCAGGGTACAGCTTGCTGCCTGCGATGAGTAGCAACTGTCAGTTTATTTTATCTCAACCTTTTCATCATTCTGCTGAAACTGGTCGAGTGAAACCACCTGAGAGACCTGAGGATTCAGTACCTACAAGTCATTAGCCAGGACTGCTCAGTCTCTCCCCACACAGCAAGTCAACTGAACACTGCTTAAAATATAGTCCACTTTAACCCTGTGTTTTCCTATGGACGTATTAGAATTCTTCCAGATTTTAGTTTCATGATCATTCCTTGAACATACTACAACTATGATAAACAAGTAATTTATTTTCTGGTGCTTCTCAACACAAGTGCTCAAGCAACTCTATTTAGAAATATAAAATAAATATAATAAAAACAATTTATTGAAATACCTTCAGTCAGAACCTCTTCCTTTTCTAGGTTATGTTCCCCAGCATGAATATCGTATCTGGCAATTCTCCCAATTATTTGAGCCTCTGCTTACTTAGAAGTTTTTGATAATGCATCATAAAGGGACACATTCTGGACATAGTAACACTTGTGTAACCCCCCTCAAATCAACAAGATTTTATGGGCGTAACAAAAAGCAGTATTTGGTCTACAATTTTTAGCATATTTTCCCTCTTTACTATATAGTTTCTCTCTATATATGTACATAAATATCTACATACATGCCACATGCACATTCACCTTCCAAACAGGTAATGTAATTGCACTATGATCATTAAACTTATCAAAGTCTGTGAGAGAAATAAATATTTTATTTTGAACTAAGACCAAATTAAATTTATCTAAATCAAATTTCAAAGTCATTAGAGTGAACAATGTTTTTCTCGGAATTGCAGCTAACTTGCTGCAGTCATTACTAACAGTTTTAATACAGCAACTGAAGTATTGCTTTCCCCTATGTAAACAGTGAGATATTTCAAGATATGATGATAAGAACACAAACCAGTTATCCTCCAATATACCAGTTGATTTCCTATTCCTTAAAATCATCAATGTTTCATCTCAGTTCTCTTCTTCCTGCAGCATAACAGTACATACTTCTATGAATATAAACAAAATAAAATATAATATTCTTTAATATTATTCTCAAAACGGAGCCAAAGTTACCAGTAAGGATAAGCTCACTCTTGAGGAATTATGCATCTCAAGATGCTGTTCAGCAGGTTGAAAGGTTCTAGAGTCAAAGCCCTGCGCTCCACAGCATCCTGAAGTGACATTTTCAACCAAGAGAACAAAAGTCTAAGCTAATCAGAGGACTGCAAGTGCTGTACCCAGAAGTCATAAATGCACAGCTCAGAACTACCAATACTGTGCAGTGTGCATACCCCTCCCCTCCTGGTTCCCACCAGCTATAACATTCTGATTTTCCTTGACACCAACTACTGAGGCATGATCTGCAGTTCCTATTCCCCAAATTGCTTGGATGCACAACATAAGTGAGGAAGACTACTATATATGTCATTCTCATCCTTCATTTTTCAGGGTCACTTTTATGTCTATCACTTCGAAGCCCAGTTGAGATGCACAGACACAATCAGACAGCTCGATGTCTGTGTTCATGTGATCTGTAAATATCAGACAGTATGAAATACACCTTCAGAGAAAAGACACAGCTTGAGTATCGGCTTTCACAGACATCATTAGCGTATGAATAAGCATTTACGTTTAGATATGAGAAGGGCTGGGCACTTGCAGTTCCCATTTCAAGAACTGCTGTGGAAGATTAATCCCCCACAGGAGCCGACGCCAGCCACATTGTGTTTAACTAACATCCATAGCAAATATAGCTCAAAAATTAAAAAAAAAATGCCAGAATTTTTTAAACACTGTAGCAACCATGGAAAAAAAAAAAAAAGGAAAAAACTTGGATTCAGAATAATTTTAAATTGGCCTCTCCTGATCAGTTACTCTGATACTTATTAATGTCAGTATTGTCAGACAGGAGATGTTCAAAATTGTATACTTGTATGACACACTATAGAAAATACTATATAATAAGTTGGCTCTGTGGCACTACTTGTATGAGACAACTTGATAAAGTAAATGGGAATATTGTATATTACAGATAATAATGAATGCTTAACCAAGTGAGTAGAAAAAAGTGGATGAGCCTGGGGGCATGATCATCTACTTAAGCATGCATTTGTATCTTCAAGCTAATTCATCACCTAGTTGTATACTTAAATTTAGTCAATCCACTCACACAGGTGATTAAGATCTCTTTAAAAGCTATTTTGATACTTTGATACAATTTTCTATTAACCAACTTAGAAAGATACTCAATAGGAAGTTTGATTATTTCCTGTGTATTCTATGATCATAATATAACAAAAACACAGAGCATAAAGAACTGTGCCAAAAATGACAAGTATGAGAAAACTGAAACACCACTCAACCCCCCTCTTCTAATTCTATTATGAACACAAAAGATATACATAATAAGGTATAGATTGAGATACTAGCTACTGAGTACAGAGGCAACTAACCTACACTTCTCAAACACTGACTAGAAACATAAGTAAATTGGGGTTTGGAATGAAGGTTTAGGGCCAAAAAGGGGAACAATATATTTTGCAATATAAATGCGAAGAACAGGAGAGAAAACAAAAGAGAAGTAGGGCACAGAGCAGACAGGGATGGAGAAGAAAAAAAAACTGCTTCAGAAACCATAAAAAAAAATATTCCTGATAATTACAGAAAAGAATAAAAAGAGAAGTGGATTTTTGGGGCAAAATAAATATGATTTCATAAATACATTAACTGTGGAAATATGAAACATAATTAAAAAAAATTAGATAGGCTCATTCTAAATGTAAAACATTAAAATCTTCAGACCAAAGAGTCTTTAGAAAAATGGCCATTTGTTACCTTAATATGAGGAACATAAAAGGATATGCCTAGGTGGGGGAAGGCAGCTCAAAAAAACCCCTCAGAGCTGTAGGTAAGAAAGCTGCCTTGGAGACCAGGAGGATGGAGGTGTTTGATGCACTGACTGTGACTCCTGAGATGACCTAAGGGTTCTGTTACAGAAAATATGCACTGAATACAGTTTATTTGTCTTGGGTTTGGTTTTCTGTGTCCAAAGATTGTTGGGGAGCTTTTGGTAAGGAAAGGTTTGCAGAAGAGAATCGTTTTCATGTTGGCCTGAGGTCAATCTCAGTTGGCATGTTTGCAGACAGCATCAATAAAAGGTTCTTTATGAAGTCTAAATGACAACAACCTTCTTAATATTAAGCAAAAACATAAAAGTCTGCTCTTTGGTTCTTTCTGAGGATCAATTTTCCCTTTTGAGAACAAGAGCATGAAACCATCAGAGACTCCTCTGTTCATGTATGCAGCAAAGGCTTATGACAGGCACATGTGGAGAAGCCTTAAGGCCACTTCAAAGTATGCCAACTGGTTATTCCTCCTTTGGCCCTGCAACCATCAGGGGATTGCCAGAGCACAGCTGTTGCCAGCTGTTCTACTTTATGACTCTTCTTTTTGTCATTGCATTCCTTATGCTCTGGGCTGGCTCCAAATCAAGGATTTCTCCAGAAGAGCTTCAATATCTTTTGCACCGTTCAAGTGTCCTATAGAATCAGAGCAGGACTGAGTTTCTACCCTGAAAAGTTTCACTTTTTAAACTGGTAAGGAATTCCACTTTCTGTAGAAGTACTGGCAGTGCAATGCACAGAGCTACACTAGTTCAGTGCATAAAGCTACACTAAAGGGTCTGACAATATGCAGTATTTTGAACACCACTTTCAACATTTTTTTTCCACAAGAAAGAACAATTTACCTTATTTAGGGAACCATTTTTTTGCTGATCTGGAAAGCTTGTCTGAGAAAACAGCTGGATGCCAACAATGTTTAGCACTGGATGTGTCTAAAGCAAATGGATGGTGAGATTTAGATGTTTCCACAGCAAGTATCAGATGGAAAAAAAAAACCCAAAACAACAAAACCAGAAGAGATCAAAATTGTCCTCTGGTGAAGATATTTTTATATAACGGTAGATGACAAAAATACTCACAATCACACTAAACAGGATGATAATGAATTTTTTTAAAGTTATAACACCACTTAGACATACAAGAACTGCCAACTCTTGGCGAAGACTATGAAGAAACTTCTCCTAACACGTTATTCCATGGTTAAACATTAAAATATTCTACCCTCCCCTCAAATCTAACTTGACCTATATCTGATCCTGTCTAGCAACTCCCAATTATTTAAGGCGATATATAAAAAGAAATCACAGGAAAAAAAAACAATCTGGGTAGTGCATTTGTACACAGCAAAAGAACACTGAATATCAGCACTCAAAATGCTTTTTTAAAGTTTAGTCACTAGCAGAAACCTGAACAAGCGACTGCACTCATGGCAAAACTGACATAGATGTTTAAACTGTGTTCTCAGGCTCAGTGTGCATGGCCTCTCAATGTGCCAAAAAACTTCCCTGTCACTCTCAGCTCTTCTTTGCACACTTGATTCTTTCTATAGTCCAAGCAATAATCACATTCACTTTCTAAAAATTTCAGACTATATAACTAATCAGACTTAACCAAAATACTTGACTGAATCACCTACACCGATTTTCTGTAACACACCTCTTCCATGCCATCAACATCTTTATATAAGCATGCTGTTCTTTAACATTTACTTAAGGCATGTTGCATTAATATCAGAGGTACAGCAGTATAAAGAATGACTGGGATTTTTTAAAATGAGAATTGAGATAAGCTATAATTCAGCAACTGATAAATGCTAGGAGATGTGAATAAGAAGCAGCAGTACAAGTTTAGAAAATGTCAAGGTAAAAAAAAGACAGAACTACCTCTACATTTTTTTTTTTCTGCTAATCATTTTTCTAAATTTATATATTTTGTCATTGATAACCACAGTGTTTTTCCAGAAGTGAGCAAACTGTCCACAGAATGCACAGAAGCCATCCTGAGAATTTCAGTAGGTGACACTGCAGTATTTGAAGTACTTTTGAAACATGTTTAATATGAAGTGAATCTTTGTGCCTCTGGCACAGGGACAGTCTTATGTGTGACTTGGTCACATATCTTCCTTACATACTATTCCTTTCCAAACACAAATTTAAAATCATAGTTCTTATCTATCAGTGTGAACAACTGTGTAATTCCTTTATTTCATGTTCAGATGTATTTTCAGAGAAAACACCAAAATCTGTCTCTAAAATCCTTTCAATTTCTCATTATTTTTGGTCATATTAACAATATATTCAGACAAATTAAAATTAAATAAACTATCAGTTTGTATAACTTGCTATTGACATAAATCACAAGCATACTCTCTGCCTCCCAAAGCAAGGGTCTGAGTCGTTCCCATCTTCTTTACAGCAGTGGTTAGGAAGAAAATCACAGTTTGGCTTGTTCAAATTCAGTCTAGTTACTTTGATGCTGACAGCACTTACATTTAACCATCTTTACTCAATGAATTAGTTACAAACCCCACTAATATAATATCAAGAAGAAAAGTTAAAAAAAAAAAGCTGCATGCTCATTTCTCTCATCGTACAAACCTATATATCTGCCTTCTGTACCTGCCAACTGCAGAATAGACCTTATTAAGTAATAAATGAGCTAAACAATGTAACAGACATGCAAATAGTGGCTTTGAAGGAACACATGTACACCTACAACTCTGGTAGTTCTGTGACTTTGGCATCATGATACGCCAAAATCTAGGATAGAGCTTTAGATATAAAACATGCTGTGAAAGGAACCTGCTAATACAAGTCTCTAACTTTCCAGTGACATCACAGAACTGTTTTATGAATGTTTATCTGTGTAAGATGCAATGACTTTCTATTTTTGTAGTTTTGATCAGTGCACTGTAACTTTTCTTTCACTTAAATATTTGGAGACCAAAAACTCTGCTACAATCCATAAACATTTACTGGGCAAATGCAAAGTATAATTTATAATACATATTCCTGCTGAAGATTGGTTTTGATTTGCTGAAGTACAGTCAAGTATTTTGGCTACAGTGCTGTGATAAAATAGCTTTATTTAGCATGCATTTGAGGTGACCAATACAATTTATTAATGGAGGAAATACAAGATTTAAAATTTCATGTTTTCCTGAAATTAGTGTACTTCAAAAAAGTACTTTCAGACAGTAAAAAAGCATTTCATTACACTAAGAAGAAGACTGTTCTACTGTGGGACACTATTACCAAAATGGCCCATAAAGTATATGGCTGTGGTAAGTTACACTAGATAAATGCTAACAGAATTTGTTTAGAGTAATCTTTGATCTCATATCTCATTTCTGACTTTACCATTCTCAAGGGATAATCTTCTTATTAATGAATGATCAAGTCACACAGAAAGTCAATCTAAAATGTACCTGGTAAGAACTCTGTTCTTCAATACATTAATAATTTTGTGCTAGCCACACGCTTTACAGAAAAGTGACTATAAAACATCTTAAAGAGCTTTTAAAAATGTGAACTGGTAGGATGACAATTTAGCATTTTAAAGAGCTTTTAAAAATGCGAACTGGTAGGATGACAATTTAGCATTTTACACAACAAAAAAGACATGTTCACATTATGGAATGTAGCATTCCATACATCTATGAAAGGGAGGTGGATAAAGAATATTTAGGGACTACGTATTTGGGAGTAAGAACAAAAGCTCATTGGATACCTTCCAAGTGGTAGTTTTAGCTGGTACATTTAGCATTTTAAATCACATTGAAAGATGCTCAGGTGAGGAATGCTAAACACAGTCCTGATAATGCTGAAGTTTATGGTACAAGATAATTCCATTCATCATAAGGTTTCACAATTGATGATATGGATAAGACAATCATATATGCTGCATTTGTGGCTGTTATAAAAGACTCGACCAAAAAAAACCATAAAAAACCTATGCTAGAATGTGACAACTTCAAAAAGTTCTCCAAAGTCAAGAAATGTACACTTAAATTATCTTCAAAATACAAGAAGATGCCTGAAGACTTTTTAGCATGAGGAAAACAATATCTTTTCAGTCTACTCTTAAAAGTGTTCAGATTATTTCAAGCATCCAAGGTCTCTGCTGAGGCTCAGCCCTGCCAGATGCAATAACCTGAACTGAGAGTGCCAGAGTCATAGAAAACAGAATTCCTGATCAACATTTCATGTAATCCATATCCAAAATCTGATCCAAATTTTTCCTGCCTTCAGCACTTTTAGTTATTCTTCTCCCTTCTAGAAGGTGGCAAGTCAGGAGATTATTTATTGAAAGATCTGAGAAATATTTTCTCATCAATACTGGTCATACTGTGGGTTCCTTTTTAGGCTTTAAAACAGAGTCACAAGCCTTTTTTTGTCTATTGATAATTCTTTCTTTATATGTTTGACTAAACATAAAATGATCAATAAAAACGTATTTGTTCTTTCAGTGGCATCTCACAACAGCATAAATAAGGTTCCTGTAAATTAAATCATGTGACTGAGTCAAATGCAGCAGATAGAAACATATTCTCCTTTGCATTTATAAACACTGTTTTCTGACAATCCCATTCCTTTTATCCATGACAACTTTGGTGAAAACATCCAGTTTATTAACAAATGTTGAGGTAAATGGAGTAATTAATTTTTTTTTCTGCCTGGTTATGGAGATGATTGATTTAGAAAATAAGCCTTGGTTGAAAGACATAAAGTATATGGTAGCATTTGAATTGAAATGTCTTTGTCCTCTGCTAGTATATGTATTTATTTTGCCTAAGAATACAGAAACTAATCTTTTTCTTTTTTCTTTTTTTTTTTTTTTTTATAACCACAGAAAAATTATTCAGTTAGAACAGTTATAAATAAAAACTTATTACCTTCCTTCTTCCTTTCATTAAATTCCCCTGCGGATTAAGAACTACCACTTTATCTTTAGCTGTTTTATCCTCAAAAAGACTGAGAAAAAGCTAGTAGATTATCAATGTTGAGCTGTTTGAAAGAGGTAGAAATACTGTTCTATTTTCACAGCAGGAATTTCCAAAGAGATGAGTTCATCACAGGATGCACAGACATTCTCCTGGAAGGTGGGATAAAGTCTGTACCTGAAACTCAAAGCCAGTGAATCCTAATATTGAATTGGTGCCAGGTCATGTTTTGCCAGACAAAGATATTAAAAATGTAATGCCAGCACTAACGAGAGATTTGGCACACAAAACATGAAGAATGTTGCAGATTGTGCTGACAGTGTGACACTATGTTTTCCTGGATGTAATCTGGGTATCATGAGAGTAAGCTTGGAGTTCTAATGAGAAGAATTATATTGAACTGGAAGAGCTGCTAAATATGCAGTAGCCACAGGGTTCCTGGAGTTAACTGGAACTGAAATGAAAACAGTAATACCAAAAGTAACAGAGGGTAAACTAGGCACAAATACAGAAGGAAGAGGATCTCAGCAGGCAAAACTTGTTTGTGGTACCATGCTTGCCAGGATATAAAGGGCTTTTAGAATCATACTCTTTTTATTCCTGAAGTACTGTTAAAGAGGAGCAGCAGCTTAAAGGGGCATGTATAATTTCAGGATATAAATGAGTTTCAAAGCTATCTAGAGAAAGTGATGTATAAAAGTTGAACAGAAAACCTCTTTAGGTGTGAGAAGTAAAATACATGTTGAAGATATAAAGATCATCCTACCTCTTTGAGGCTCAGAGTTTTTTGCTGTTGCCAGTGTTGACTTTTGTTTGCCTCCTATTTACAGCAGCTGTAGCTAATGATCTTAATAGCAAAGACATATAGAACTGCCTGATGTTATAGTCTTCTCTGACCATTTCTGCTGGAATTATTGCACCTGAACTATAAGCCTAGAAACTTACTGTCCCTAGCAGAAGACATGTACCCATTTAACTTTGCCAGCCATCAAAATCTGTGAGTCTGCTGGATATTCACTTAATGAGGCAAAAATAAAAAATATATAGCAATTGAAAAAGAAACACATTATCATTGAGAAAGAAATGCCTCCTTACCATTACTGGACCTCTAAACTAATCTGTTATATCTTCAGCATGACAATCAATGTCCTCATTCCATAATTCTCAATTTCTTCCACTGTTGCCTCTGGTATCCTGGCTCATATTAAAGCACTAACATCTCCAATTATTAGGTTATTAACCACTTATTTTATATATAAAATTCACAGTTGATGCTATACTTAATTGTTCCAATTCTGTGAAAGGAAAAGATACACAAGAAACAAGCAGTCAAGCACTTCTACATACATAAGTCCATGGGACCTGATGAGATTCATCCCAGAGTCCTGAAAGAATTGGCTGATATAGTC